>VZTB01004465.1:1709531-1829045 GCA_013397245.1 Thryothorus ludovicianus
GCTTTTTCTAAATACAAGATAAATAAAAGAACAACGAGAAAAGTGGGGTGAGCAAAAAGTTGTTCTTATCATCTCAGCTCAGGGCACTCCAATTGTGGATTCAGTTGAATAATAAAGACTTAAGTATTTGAAGATCTAAACATAAGAAATAAAATATTAAGGGAAATAGAAAACAGAAAAGAAAATATTCATTTACTCTAAAATCTTGATCAACTAGCATTTCACAGTCTTGACAGATTAAAATGGTTCTGGTCTTTTATTATCGAACTTTTAGGGTCCTTGAGTATTCCTTATTAAATGAAACCTATGCATTTTCCATGACTGAAAAGGCAGGAATTACACCTCTGTGCAAATTTCATTATATAGCCTATGAACAGAATAGTAAAGGACAGAACAACAGAAAAAACCAAATTCATGTGTTCACTTGATACATGCCCAAACTTATCCTAAGAAATAAAATATTTGGTTGCTTTCCTACCTGGCCTAGAATATCTACAGTTTAAAGTTTCAAATAACTATAACTCTTCTTTGTAGAGTTTGATTGTAAATCTGTGCAAATTATGTAATGAAAAAAGAACTTCAACTGTGAACAGATGCAAGTTTTAAGACAGAACAAAGTATATTCTACAACTCTTAGTTCAAAAACCTCATGTAGTCATAGGAGTTCAATTTGAACTTTCTAAAAGGTTAAAGATAACAGCTTTAAATCCACCATTTAAAAGCTACTCCATATTTGATCTTTTTATCACTTTCTTGTTTATTGGCTACCCTTAAATTCCAGTTTATAAAAATCAGGTTCTGTACATAAGGAAGCCCCCTGGCTTTCTGTGTCCTTGTGGAGGACAGATACATGGCCAGAGCACTGACATTTTTCACTACTATTCTTCCAAATGGTTCTTCTGAGAATGGAGAAGCACCTAGACACTGCAAACTGTAAAGTCTGATAAACCACATGCACCCTCAGAAAAACCCACTGCTTCTCTGGCTGCAGCATGATCTCATTCCTCCTCAGGCATTTGCTGCTCTCAGGAGTTACTGTGCTCCTGAAGAAGCTTGGTTGCTCTGGGAGTAGGAGTAAAGAAGGCTGAGAAGCTCTTGGGGCAAAAGTAGGTTATGGAGGTTCAAGACAGAGAGGGACCCTAGGATAGATTTAAATTTCCACTCTCTGCACATGTGTATGGCCAATACTGTACAGAATAAAAACTAGATTCACCTCTTCATCAGAAAGAACCATGTGAGAATGAAGGCATATTTCAAGTATGGGAGGGAATTAATCTCATTAGCATATATTTTCTTTGTAGTTCAACTGAAAAAAAAATGTTACTGAAACTGGCATTATCATAAACCAACTCTAATCTTTTTCCTTCCTTATCCCATCTATCTCTGGTAAGATGCAATGCATTCCTAGTCCTGCATGACTAGAAATATATGGTTATGTGCCTCAAGTTTAATTTTCACACTGGGGACAAATGCTCATAAATGCCATAGCACATATCCCCAAATGCTATGGTAGAATTTATATCACTAAGCATATTATCTAAGAAAAACATGTCAGTGGGGTTCTTTGCTTTGTGAAGAATTCATGAACTGATGGGTTTGTAGTACAAAGACTCAGTACTTTAGCAGTTAAAAAGTCTTTTTAGACAATTGAGGGAAGGTGAAATATTTTCAAAACCTGAGGCTACGAGATATACATATGCCATCTTGATTAAACATATGGAATGCATACTCAAAGAAAACCCAACTAGAGTCCTAGTTGAGTAATCAAAACACCCAAGCTGAGAGGGGTTAACGTGCAAGGATCAGCTCTGAACTTTGAAGTTTTCTGGTCTTCATTTTTCCTAATTAAGACAAGATTTAATAACCAAACCACTGTACAAACTATGTACTTAAACTCTGGGTTTGTTTCTAATTTTGTTGGGAATTCTTAGTAGATTCCAAAGAACCAATAACCCCTGGGAAATTCACCCAGTAAGTAAGGTGGATTGATTTTTTTTGTCTTTAGATAGAAGAGCTGAATGTCCACTTTTCATCTTTTTTCTTTGACATTACCTCTTATATATAGTTATTGAGTAACACTAAAACAAAAAAAGACAACTAAAGATATATAATTAATATTTTTGTAATACTCGTGGAACTTCAGCAAACAACTTGTGGAAAGCTGTGTACTAGGTGCAGAAAAATATTCTCAAAATAAAAACATGCAATTACTTGCATATCTTTATTTCAGAGCAGGCAGCAACTTGATTTTGTTGTAGAAGTATTGCTTCCTGAAAAAGCTATTTAGAATCTGTTGTTCTTTGTTTATTAATGGATGGTCCTTTTTCTTCTTTTCCCTGCCTCTGCTCAGAATAAGGTGTTATTGTACAGGGAACTTTGTATTACATGATTCAACTCTGTATCAGATACCAGCAACAAGACACTTTTCTCTTTCTCCTTTTATGGTCATTTTATATATATGTAACAAACTTTCATATTTCTCACAGAGAAAAGTCAGTTTCATAAACACTGATTAAAAATTTCTCCAGATATTTAGTAAGTTTCTTACATAAACCAATGCATTTATTAAGCTGATTTGAATTCAAATGAGTTATCTATTTATGCAACATTCTAGTTCACAATAAGAAAAGTTTTAATACAATTCAAAAGCAACAAATGGGGTAATTACTGCAGCTCAGAAGTACATGCCAATTTTTAAGATATTATTAGTCAATCAACAGGAAAACACCTGTCAGGTAAAACTGCAAGCTGCTTTGAACTCTATTTTTTTGACTTGCATCCTATTTCAGAACCTTAAGATTCATACAAATGTATATATCAACTATGCATAAACAAAAAAGATACTCCTGCAAGAACCTCTCTATTGTCCACAATGACATGGTACCAATAACTAAACTTCGTTATTAGTTTTCTACCTTTAAATGTATTGGAAATTCTGTACTTTGGGAACTCACCTTATTCATATGGATCTGCTGCTGGTACTGTTTCTGCTTCTCCAAAAACTGCTGATGCTGCTGCTGGATGACCAGCTGGGCCAAAGTACTCTGAGGAAGAGGAGCTGACTGGGTTCTGTTCAGTGGCCTGTGACGAGGCAGTTTGTGGGCAGCTCTTATGCCAGGTGAGACTCTCTCCTTTGCTGCTAAAGGAGACTGTGGATGAAGAGGAACACCTCCTGCAAAACAAGGACATTTCACTCCCCTGTGAAAAACAAACTAATAGTTCTAAAAGTAAAGAAAGCTTTCAGTAAGAAGAGGGGTATATATTGCAGAGCTCTGCATCTGCACTGATGCAGTGGGACATGTATCACGTGCCTGGAGCTCAGCTGCTGCAAAAGAATGTGATGAAGTAATCATTTTCTCTTTTCTGTAATCATTGAATTCTTTCAGGCTAACATACTGGAACAGAGTCACTAAAAGGGAAAACAAAGATGCTGCCCTTTTTCCTTCCACCCTTCCACTTTTCCCAGGAGTTAGGTTGTATGGCACTTGTATTACCGCATTTAGTTTAAACCAAACACAAATGTCATTAAAAACATCTTAAATTAGTATTGCTGGAGCTTTGATCATTACCAGTCACAAGAAGTTTTTGCTGTCTCATTTGTTCTTTCAGTAACAGATGCTGCAAGAGAGCTTGGTGGCTGCTGTTAGGCTTTCCCTCCAAAGCAATGTGAGGATGAGTTGATGATGGAGGAATGTTTCCTCCATACTGTCCAGCCAAGGCCACTCCTTGTCTGAGTGCCGGGGTCTCTCCCTTCTGCTTTTCTTTGAATGACGACGAAGCCTGTCAAAGAACAACAGCATTGGAAACTGCTTTTCAGAGAAGTGGCCATTTATACCTCTGCTGGATTAGATGGTTTTATGTCTTCATGAACACATACAGAAGGAAAGGTTAACATCCCTATCTTACACTTTGACTGTGAGACAAAAAGGAAGAACATGCCAGTTAAATGTAACGCTGTGAGAAACTGAGTAATGAAATCAGTCAAAAAAAACATCAGCACTAAAAGCCAAAGCACAAGGAATTGCTAGTTAGAATATTATTAATGAAAGGATGGGACCTATCCTTAAAATTCCTAAAGATCTTTGCACAGCCTCATACACAGGAAACTAGAGGGTCAGAGGAAATAGTTTGCATTGAGTTCAGAATAGGCAAGGCTTCATTTTTTTCTCATAACTTTCCATCACGCAGCAAGCCAATCAGCAAAACAAAATAGTTACCTGTAGTAGTGGGAAGCTATTACTTTTCCTGGAGCACTCCCTGACTCCCTGAAGGACAGCACAAATGTAAGTTTTACCCTTTGCAAAGCAAACTTGTACAGTTAAACTCTCATCTACAGAATCATCAAGAGCTGCTGTATGTGTGTGGCATTTTGAAGTGCCTTATAAATTGCACAGTTATTGATTTAAAGCTTTTGGAAGTTTTGGCCCTTCATCGTTGCAAATGTACCTTATATTGCTTTGTTCTTTGCCTACTTAAAAAACAAGTCTTGGAATGGCAGTTCAAGCAGAATAACAATTTTTACAGCAAGAATAACAACATAACAGAAATAGGCATGTTGAGGCTTACAGATAACCACTTATGGTAAGTCATGGCAAAAACAGTATCTCTGATAGCATGAATTCCATAAATTCAAAAATAATGTTTTCATCACTACTTTTTTGGTGTATTCTTACTTAACACTGCTATCACTTTCCCCCGAAAAACAAACCCCAAAGTAAGCTTTTCATTCAATTTGCAACTGCTTATTCTAGTAACAGAAATAAACATTACTTGCATAAATCAATCCCTTTATTTCTTCTAATGCCAAAAGTAATATTTGGTGCAAGTTGGCCACATCAAAAGCTTATAAGATTTGAGCGAGCAAATAAAACATATTTTCATTTCTTCTTAATGTAATAAGTTTACTTTGAGGCTAGTTATATTTTTATGAAATAGCTAAGAAATTTTTGATGATATCCTCTGAGAAAGCAAGCACTACTTTTCATGATGTTCAATTTTCCATCCTTTAAAAACAATAATTTGCTAAGACTTTTAAAGAACTGATTTCAGGCTTATGTAATTTTCTTTGCAAAGTTCTGTACCTGATGGTAAAATGTTATATTGCAGCAATATATTACAGCTAAGAACAGTAAATGTATTAAAAAAATCATAAAGTAACATGGAACTTTGACTTGGAACTACATTTAGCACTAGAATTACGCAGCATTATTACAAACCATAGTGGATCATATAGCTTTATTTTTTTTCACATCCACTGAAACCTGTGGTTACCCCTAATTTCTTTGTAGAAGCTACCAATTCCCACTGTGTTGTATGGAACTACCATATATCAGTATTTTCACTTTTTTGTGGGGATTTTTTGGCTTTTTTTTNAGGTAAAATCTCATCAGAAGCAAAATCTTTGGGCATTTTACTGAGCTAGAGGAATATTACATTCTTCTACAACGCTCCAGCCCAGTTTAGACCCTTACTGGAATCTCATAGAAAGTTACAGGTGTTGTAACTTATCAGGTAAAAATGACCATATAATTTAAACTTTTATACTTAATAATCTCCTCATACATTTATACTAAATAATCTCCTCATATACATTTGCCACATCTGAAATCTGTTATCTGGTATAAATGCAATGTGGCCTGTACTTAGCTAAGATCCACACAGGCACTTGTTTATTTGAGATCAAGAATGACTATTGCTTTCAAGTTGTGCCCTTAAATATCCAGATACTGTTTTCCAAAATGCTAAAAATATAAAGAGAATAATCAGAACATAGGTTTTCTGGAAGAAAACATATGCAGGAAGGCTTGAGACCGGTCACTTACACTGATTTGAGGTTGTATTGCTGGAAGTCCCAAGGTAATGTTGGGCAGGGAAGGGGATGTGTACAGACTCAGTAAGTTCACGGATTCATCCTGTATCAAAAGGCGCTGCTGGGAAACCAGGTGCTGGAATAAAGGGGAAAACCAACAGAAGTTAATCTCCAAGCTTTGTACCTTGGTTATTTTATGCTTGTATCCTGACACAATGAAAGCCAGTTATGTACCAGTCATTGGTTTACATCCCAGTGGCATTCCAGGTACGGAAAATTAATGTCCCTATAAAAATACTGTTGATAGTTCTTTTCTTAGATAACAACCGATATGTGTCTGGGATTATTTCTTGGCTAGGAAATCAAATTTCAACTCAAAACTGAAATCTTGAAGATTCCTAGACCATCTTATCACCTTCTCATCAACATCAGTTCTTCCATCAACTGGACAGTCACTCCTAGAAACTCAGTTGGAATTTATCCAGTGAATTCAGGATTATATCCAGCTGAATCACAAATATAGATGTATTAATCCTTTACCACAGTTTTTATGACTTATATTGTAAGGTACAAAATGTAGGTTTTAACTAGTCTGTGTCTTTTGTTAGCCAGATTATATGGGAATGTTTCAGGCACATTATTTACTTCCATTAGCATGGAAATTTTGTGTAGAAAGAAAAGAAAAAAATCTGTCATTTAAAATAATAGATTGTCTCTCTTCTCTGTTTGCATATATATAAAACCAGCACCCTGTCAGTCATTCTCTGATGATGGGATACTCCTCACAGCTCTCCTAATCCATTCAAGTTAAAATTTTAAAAATTTCTTTTGAAGAATTGTGATATGGTCTTCAAGGACATGGAACTGCTGATATATTTTTAATTACTTTAAAATAAAACCAGACATTCTACAAAGATCACACTTTTTATTTCCAAAGATTAATTGGGAAGAAACATAAAAAGATTACCACATCAGGAATCTTTTTGAAGCCTTTGCCTTTCTGCTTGAATAGTGATATTTTTCAACATGTGGTCTCGTATAGTTGCTTGAATTATATTTTCTGTTTAACTCTTGCTTCCCTCCCAGAACATTGACACAATAAGAGCTACAAAGGTCTTATTAGACTTAGGAACTCTGGCATGATATGGTCCCCAAGGGAACAACATCCTTGAAAAAGAATACCCTGTGTAACAGTATGACACAGTGACTGCTTTCTTCCCAAACAAAAAGCATATGGGACTCCAATAATAGACCACCTCCAAGAGGGATACTGCACACTCGGGCTTTGACTAAAGTAAATATAATAACTTGTCAAGCATGTTGTGTGGAGCTGTAGATTTTCCCCCGGACAAACCTGGAATATCAATTAACTCTGTAAAATGCTTCGTGTTAATACAATGCAACTTCAGACCATCAATGAAAAGTGGTTAAGCACAAAAACACAGGATGTTATTCCAAAACATAACCTTCCTCATACAGTTTGTTTGGAGATTCGACCTATCACTGAGACAATAACAGTAGAAGTCTATCCCTGTAATTTTCTTTTGGTACCTAGGGAATGTCAACAGATAGCGTAGGAAACAAAGAAGCTCCACTTGTATATTACATTAATTCCTGGCAAACAGTGTCTTGCCTTGATAACATCCACCTTTGACCATGAATAAATCCAAGTATGTCAAGACTATGGAGATATTATGGAGGGAGTCTACAAATATTTAACTGAAAATGGACACTCTAATGTGCCTACTAGAATATAATCAAATTTGTAGCATCTGCAGCACTGATACAAAGCCACTTGAAAGATTTACATTTAATATTTAGTTTTTGGTATGCCACTATTCCCTTCTAAGATCTGAATTAATAAAAATACCAGTGGCAGGGTGTATAGCAGTAAAACACACTATCACACTAAGGTCAGGCATGATAATTTCATCAGGTAGAAGCAATGATGTTATTTACCACAGGAGTTTTATATTGAAAACAGAGTTAATTAGTAAAAGCCTCTTAATATCTAATACTGCTAATAACCTGTAATACATTGATTTTTGGTAAGAGATTGATTTTTAAAATATTTTCAGGTAATATTATCATAAATATCAGTTAAACCTCATCTCCCAAAATAAAATGTTGGAGTCCACCTGCATAGATTAGGGTCCTCTGTGTATCACAGAATCCCAGAATGAGTAAGGTTCAAAGGGACCACTGGATGTTATCTAATCCAAGCACCCTGCTCAAGCGAGGTCCCTCAGAGGCAGAAATTTGTGATGCCAGCTGCAGCTTTTCTTTTTACATGGTCATCAACTCCTTGGAATGGTGGCACATGCAGGAGTTGCCAAGATTGTGCTGTCATTTGGCAGCACCATGGCTAAGCCATGTCCTCGTCCTACATGCAGACACACAGTCAAGGATTGGCACCTAAATTACCCCAAAGAGCAACGTGCCCTACTTGCTCCTCTACATACCTCCTCCTTGGGTCCACAGATCCTGCTTACTGATGCTTAAAATAGCCCGTCAACAGAGTTATCCTCTTTCTTAAAATAGAGTACAAGAACTCAGAGTAACAGTGCACAATGATTAACAAGGAACCATGAACGACCGTGGTGCTTTGGTTGTGCTGTGGGATACCTATGTGGAATACCTATGTGTGCATGTTTATATGCACATTTATAGATTATGAGGCGAAGACAAAACGGTTTGGCTGTAATACTTGTCAGTTGCAGAGCTAATTGTCACAGCTTTCAAAAGCTGAGTATTAAAAGCATGAGGTTGTGAAGTTGTATGAAACAAATCTGTGTTTATCTGTCACATATGTCATTTATATCTCCTGTATAATCAGGTGATATTCTAGGAAATACTGCTTTCCAAAGCACAAATAGAATAAAGAAATTGATCTGAAGCCCAGATACACCAACTGGAAACTTTCCATTGCCTTCAATGGCTTTTGACCAGACCATGAATGCCTAAAATTAATCATTTCACATGACTAAAGCAGGTTGTCCCTCTGAACTCAAGGGACATGCTGTGCAAGGGCTCAGTTCTGCTTGCATTTCTCAGGCACGTAAGATTTAGCCCCAGCACAGCAGGTGACCTGAAAGAGTATGGCATGCTACAGGAGACAAATAGCTACTGCGGTGAACCTTGATGATACTGGAGACAACTGTGCCTAATAAAAACAGGATTTTATTTATAAGGTGCAATTAAAATCCTGAGTTCAACTTTCAAGTTTCATATAATGAGACCAGTGTTTTAACAAATGGTAGTGAAAGTACCATTAAGGGAACTGTGATAGTAAAAGATTATCTGCAAAGCTGCAGCATGTGCAGTGCACCTTTGTTCATTCAAAAAATTGTAACCATCTACCCACCAGATTGTCTCCTCCAGAGAGTAAACCACTTAAAAGTTTCACTACTCTAATGGATGTGGTAAAAGTACTTTAAAAATCTGTTTCATTACTGATAATGCTCTAATTCTGTCCATGCACTGGCGTGTAATCATTTACGGTACTGACTCATGTTTTACTGGTAAATGACTCTGTCATAGCAACCTGTTTTTCCCCAGCAAAAAGTGTTTCATTTGCTGCCATGAAAACCGCGGCCATCCACCCACTCAGATATGAGCACAACACTTACTGCAAATGTCACAACAACGATTATGAAACAACAGCAATGTGAGTCATATGGGATTACAGAAAAACAAGTGATATTTTGGGTGATTTTGGAACACTCATCCTATTATTAGAAACTTCTGTACTTTGTGAATCTGAATCCCACTGAAATAAGAATCACTGAAGCTGAGATTTATGGAAAAATGTTTGAACCCACAGGACCACAGCACTGAGAGTCAAGTAACCAGAGAGGTAAAGAAATCCCCAGCTAGATCCAGAAGTGAAGTCTGTAGTTTCAGCTTCTTAGCACATTTCACTGAGTGAAGTGACTGATGCCAGCATGCAGAGCTGAACTTCTAAAGGAACGTTTGAGCATCTTTTGAGAGTATGTTGAGGTTATAATTTTTGATGTCTGGCACAGAACTGTAAATAATATGCAATGTAACGTTCTAATAGCAAACAGGATATAACTGCTTGTTCTTGCTACAACCTTTCCTAATCTCCCCAGAGACCACCAGCCTGACCAGCCTGTGTGTATTTCTGGTGCTGCAAGCATCCAGAAACTGTAACATGCAAAGTCATGAGCACCACGTATCAATCTGAGACATAAGTGCCCTTCCAATTTGTAGAATTCTCAAGTCAATAAAAGACCCAATTGGATAAGATTTCCTGTTTAATACAGCACATAACACTCACATATTACCAACTTCTATCTAAAACATTCCCAGTAGTAAAATACACAACTTAATTCCACTGAACTAGGATCTGATCTAATTCCAATGATGGATCTTACTCTGCATCATTTAAATTTCTTTGCAATCACATACGGGGCGCTATAAGACAAGACCACATGTTAGCCATCAATGCAATTTTTTTTTCCTTTTGGTTACGGGCCAGAGAGAGGCTACTAATCAGTGTGCAGAGGTCACCCACCTGCCCCCTGGATCATAGTTCACACACACAATTAATTCATTATGGGCAAAAGTCACTGCTGGAGGTTGAGCTGCCCATTCCAGGGGTTTTTTTTTAGGTGAATGTCCTGCCACTGACCTGGAGAAATAGCTCCATTAACTAAAACTCTGTTAAATCACATTTTCTTATGCAATTTTCTAACATAAACAGCATAAACCAACAATTAATAGGAAACATTGCCACCAAAGCAGGAACTGTGGCAAGTATAGGCACTGGGTAGAGAAAATTGTGGAATTTGCATCTCTTTTAGTTAAATTAGTTTACTGTCCCTTCACAATATTGCCATGGAAAGCATGACTTGGGCATGGCATCTGTGCTAAATGAGGTTTATCACAACTGATTTACCATCTGCATTCCTGTTGTTATAGGCACGTATGTATGAAACAGAATAAGGAGTAGTTAAGATTCCTTCCGTTTAAAATCTCACTTTACAAAACAAGTATTCAAGAATTCTGGCATGACATTTACGGTGGGTAAGTACAGCCCTGATAAGGAAACTGAGACACAGTCAAATAAAAGGAAGACGTGTCAAGGATTTAGTCACTGAACTCCAATACTGTGATTAAAGAAATCTACTTCAGCATTCATCTGAACCTGGGACCACCTTAGCTCTTATGTGTTAGGATCACCGGTGCCTAAACCACTGCTCGGTATGCAGGAATTCTTTATCAGCATTCAGCACTGAGTACCTCTTTCAGGTCATCCCAGAAGGTAATATTCTGTAACCAAGTTTCTTCCACAGCTCCCTCCACTCTTCCAGTAGCGCTACTGCTGCTTGTCCCTGAACTTTTGTTACCATAGAGTCTTCTGAACATGCACCACATACATAAAGACAGATCACACGAATAACATATTGTGATATCAGCCTGTAGTGTCCTGGTACCCCAATTACCAGGGGTACCAGGTATCATGATCAAACCAAATTTTCGATCCTCTTCAGTCTAGAAACCTGAGCAGTTATCTACACAATGAATCTTACCTCAGCTTGAATGTTAGATGGCAAAACTGAGGTTTCATTTTCTGTTGTACTGCTGGTCGGACCATTGCTTGGGGAACTGGGACCTGATCCAGGGGAGCTGCTACTGACTGAGGATTCTGGAAAACAGATTAAACATACATGAATTTCACTCTGGAAAGGTACACATAATCTTGATTAATTATATAATCTTTATAGCATAGGACTTTTTTGCTGTTGAAAAGTATCTCTTGGTTACATGTTTACTTACATTAAAGATTCATCTTCCATTTCGCTGGTTTTCTTTTTACAACTAACAAGGAAAGATACTCTTGACCCCTTCTGATCTGTCTGTGTCACGTAAGAGAAATTTATATTTCTTTTTCCCACAAAGATGGCTATGATAATGAGTAAAGAAAAGAAACATTTTCCTTTTTAATTGTAAAGAGTCCTGGCTCTGCAAGAGATGAAGCCTACTTCCATCCTTTCAGTCTAGGAAGGGGATAAGTCCATTGTGGACCCATACATAAAGTTGTCACAAGAATTGCACGTACAGGGACACAAATGTGTTTGTGCAAGTTGTATTTTAATTCCATCTTAGTGTGACATAATTCTGATATATCAAGTGAATTCAGATGTATGTCTTATAGACTAGTAACGGTTGATTGCATAAAGATATGGCCTGATCACCTGAAAAATCCATGAATCTACTAAATATCAATGCAAAGTCAAAGCAAGAATAGTCAGGATGAGGCCAGATGCTCATTTTATTTAGCAAGCAGTTTCCATTCTGAAGTACCACCACTATTCTGTGACCTGTGGCAACAGAATTTCTCCATTCTTAATTACCTGTCACCTCGAAAAGACGTTTCTTGAATGAACTGACATTTCCATCCTTCCTCCTGAGTAAAGGACTGCTTCTCCTTTCTGTCACCTTTTGTTTTAATCTTGAACGTACCTTCAAATTGGGCTCTGAAGCTGGAAATGAAGGGAAGAAAATATGTGACTACCAACCCAATTCCTGGCTTATGTCAGACACCACTGACTCTGTAGGACCCCATCTAATCCAAGGAGTATTGAAGGCAGAGATTTTACTGCCCAACCTTCTCAGTCATCCTGTTGCTCCTCATACAACTTTATTTTATATTGGAAGCTAGGAAAGAGATGAAGAGAGCTGAAGTGATTCAGATCCCAGCATTTTTCTCATTCCATTAAAACTCTGAAGTTACCCATTAATTATTGTTACTACCATAAGTATTAATAATAAATGAATGCAAATTTAATTTACATTATTTTTATCTTTCTTGTAGGTGAAAACTTGGAAAACACATCTTGGAACTTGGAACGCTATAACTGGATTGAGGTCTAATTGAAGAAACAGAGATTAGCTTCCACTGGTGCCTTTTGATTTCTCTGAGAAATATAAATTACAACAAGCCTTGCTGGCAGAACATTTCTTGGTCAGCGATTTTAGGCCCAGAACTTCAGTGTTTTCAAGAGTAACATGCTGAACAACTAGATTTATGACACTGTCCTAAGAACATTTACAGAGAAAAATATATGCTCTGAAAATGAAGAAGTAGGGTTGATTCCCAGAAAACCTAGGATTACATTTAATGCACCTTGGGCAAGTTCCACCTTTGTTTCCTTAATGGACGTAGTCTTTTCATATGAAAGCCAACTCTGCTGTACTTATTTCACAGTATTTTTAGCATGATAAAATGTTTCGTGTAGTCATTGATTTGTTCTTCAAGTAAACCCTATATCGAGCAGACTGTTAAGAGCTAATGAAAGATAATTGTGGAAGAGAATTTGTTTATATTTCCCTTCCTGGAACTGAGGATTGGCTAAGCAATATCTCACAAAAAAAAAAAGAGAGCTAGAAATTTGGATCAGTTCTCTCTCCTTTGAAAAGACTTAAACCCAGTCTCAAAGAAGAAGCAAGAGTTAGCAGAAAACCAAAATACATTATATTTTCACTCATTTCAGAATTGCACCATTTGTCACTTTGGGGAAGGAACTCAATCCTACATTTCTAATTCTAGTCCCTACCCTCATGTCACATTGCACATCTCTATTCCTTCTGTCCCACCTGTTCCCTCAGGGATGGGGAGGCTAGAAATGGTCAGTGGAAGGCAAGAGGGCTGCACCTCACTGCAGAGTTGCTGTGACCAGCAGTCCTTGCTTTCACACACTGACCTTTGTCATGTTCTGCACTGCACGTGGCAAGGGCTGCCCTCAAGACCCTGTGCCTTAAATACATTTCAGACTAAGATACATAGGCTAGCACAACACTGGAAATCTTTAATAATAAACATATTAACTAGAAATTTATTTTTATCCATCTACCACCACAGTTAAGATGAATGGTTCTAACAATAAAGTACAGATGACTTGTTTGCTACCTGTGATACCATTGGCAACGAAACTGAAAATATAAAATACAATAATGGGCTATGATTACACTACATGCTATTACCATAGATCTCACCAAGTGTGATAACATTTAAAAGAAAAGATGCTCATTCCTTTTGCATTTACATATATTTCTATTCCTACTATTTGGTACTCTTTAAAATTAGAAGAATATGTCTGTACATATTCTGTCTGTGCATCCGTGACAGATGAATGTGATACAAATCCTCTGCAACACTCACTGGAGAAATTCTCCACTCCTATGTAAATTTTTCATGCTCAGTCACAGCAATACCCTTTCTATTTTTACCAAATTCCCATCATATTCTGCTTCAGAATCCATTATATAAGCACAGAAAAAAAAACTTTAAAGTCAATGTACAAATTATGATCCATCTGAGAAGATGCATGAAAAATGATAATTTTAAAATGGAAATAATCAATTGTACTATTAAATGGCATGGAGAATAGTGGTTTTAAAGTTATAAAATAAACCTCGCAATACAAATCAAAGCAACTGTTTAAAGAGTGTTTGCTTCAAATTATGGCTTTCCTGAGTTTTTTCCCTGAGACACTGCCAGCTCCTAACATGGTACTTACTAGGACTCCATGGCTAGCAAAAATAATTCTGATTTCAGTGGGCAAAATATACAACTCTAAGCAATTTGAGGATATCTGTTCCAATAAAAAAAAATGTAGAACCGAATGCTGGTTTCTCGATTCCCAGCAGTGGCTGAGGCATTGGCTTGGTGTGTGACTGTAGAGGGCACTGAACCATCCTGCCCCACCAAGGCTGGGGCAGAATTATTGTTCACTGCAAGAGGTGTGGATCACAGCAGCTGATGTGAGCAGCCATGCACTCACTGCTGTGCACTTCTACATGAGAGCAGTAACAAGACATCTATAATTGCCAACTCTCTTCTGACAGTTAAAAAGGAAAAATTAAGTATTTTAAGCTTCAAATACAAAGCTGTGGATTGCAATTATAAACATATATACATAAGTATACACACGGACTGCCTCAAAGCATATATCTAAGATCATTTTGAAACTTAGTTCTTTAAACTCAAAAATGTGAATGTTAGCAAAAAGTGAAAATAAATTTTTCAGTCCCTTTTTTTATATTAGATTGTTCCCCTAGTATTTGCAAGACACTTGGAAAGTCTTAATAGCAAATGTCCCAGAATTATTATAATTAATTTTTCTTATGTTTCAAATGAGTATTTGGCTCAATACTTTAACTAGTGGCTCTTAGAAGTGGTTCTACAGAGGGGTAATGCTCAAAATAACTGTTTTGCATTAGCCACCCTGTAAGAATTTTTACTGCACATTATTTTCTCCTTTGCTCAGCTTAATTAATCCATTGCCATGGCTGACTATGTTCATCACACAAAGGCATTCTCCATGGGGAAAACTGTCACATGGGGAGTCAATGCCAAACAACTTTTGAGGCTAAGGATTTATTCCCCAACTTGCTGCAAAGTAGCTCTCTCAAGCAAATACAAGCCCTTAAGAAGTAACATTTTTTGCTACAGTAATACCACAGAATTATTGAAAAGATCACCAGGGACTCTATACAGTGATTCGATCATAAAGCAAGACACTGACAGAGCAAGAAAATTAATGCATGTGGCTAACTTGCTCTATGCTAACCATCCCACTGGGGTCCAGAACTAAAAACTAGATTAATTCTCCCCCATACAGCAGATATCCTGTTTCTCACCTTCCTGAGGAAAAGAGGCCTCTCTAAATGCTGGAGGTGTGGAATGGAGTGGGTTTTGCTGGGTTTGAACTGGGTTCCACTACAGTTCTCTGAATCTTTTGACCAAGGAGCCCAAATGCCACAGACAAGAGGAAAAACAAGAGCATGTGGATAGGAATGCTGCCATGAGAACGAGGAACAGAGGATGGCAAATTTTCATGGCAGCAGCCTGGTTGGCTGGGCTGTGAATCTAAAATCTTGGTAAGAAACAGCATACAGCTGATATTGGTTTAGCTGTTCTCTGTTTAGCTAACCTTTGCTGAACAAATCTTTGCACTTCTATTATATTTAGCACTTTGGAACAAGTAATAATCAACTGCCACTTGGAGAAATGGAACATATATTACTTGAAAGTGTTTTCTTGCGAAGAAAACAAAATACATAGCTATTCTGTCTGAAGGCCATCAAAGCCCATGTCATTGCTCTCAATGGGAATCAGCTGATACCTATTTGAGTGATCCACTTCAGAGGATTTCATGAAAGACTAGTCTGAAAATTACTTTGTTTATGTAGATGTAGCATAATTTGGAATAGAGATGTTGCAGTAATATGGCTTGTTCAGTTTTATTGCTATTACCTGGCTTATTCTCTTTTTAGTGCTGGTAATTATGGACTGGTATTACTCTTTAAACGATTCTAAGTGGGACACAGATACGAAAGACACAGGATTAGTTTAAACAACAGCAGAAGATATCACAGACAATCAAACGATTGGTTATCAAACATTTTGACATGACTTGCAATTGTGTCTACAGGTGAAGGAGAAGAACAGTGTCTAAATGAATTTTCTCATATTTTATAGTTACTTCATAGAGGAAGAAAGAATAAAGTAACTGTACTATTATAAATGGAAAATATACTGGCTTCTATGTAGGTACACATTAATTTCATCACATAAGATATCACTGATCAGGTGAAAGAAAGCTAGTCTCTCCTAAGAAACCTGATGCTCAAATACAAGCACAAAAGATAGAAAAATGATTCAGTGAAGTCATTATGTCCTATACTCAACTTAATATTAGCAATTTGCAGATACTAGCATTAAAGAATATAGCCTGGGGCCAGATTGCTCACAAATGAGCTGAGGCTTTCGTGACACAGCTTTGGTTGACTATTTCTTTTTATTAAACATACAGAGATATTTAAGAAGAAGGAATGAAAATCCTTTCTTATGAATGGGGAGAAGACATATATGAAGAGAATGTAAAAGATAATAATGCACTACTTTCTGATGCCTCCTGGAACACAGTAGTACTTTTGTATCACGAGAGTGTGTGCCAACTTCAAATCAGCATCTAATGAAGCCAGGCAGGAAATGGGGGATGGGAGAGGGTGCATAGTAAGCAGGTCCTCATCTTGAGGCTAAAGCCTTATATAGGAAGCCTGAAGAACAGAAAGTGAGCCTTTGTCCAGATTCCAAAAGGCTCTAAAGTGAAAGCATTTCCTTTTCCTCACAAGCAGGCTGGCTTAGAAAAGCTGTGAGGCAGTCAAGGTAAATGATGCTAAATTTGGCTAAAAAAGATTCCAACACCAGCATGAGCAACAGCAGCAAAACTGACACCCTACTCGAGAAAGATAAATTGTTCAACACTGCCCAGGCACCAACTGTTATCACTAAGATTCTTCTTAGAACAGCAACCTGAACTTCCCTAACATAATTAGGTCACCAGAAACAATTAAAATCCCAAGACTTCAAGATCTTAAAGCAAATCTTTAGAGGTATTCTCTATTTCTTTAGCTATACTTTAAGCTGTGAAGAGTCATATGTGATACTGATTTGAATATATTCTGCACTGTACTCCATACAGTTGGAGGTTTTTTCTGGCTCATAGTATCAGTAATTGAATGCATACAAGTATCAGTAATTAAATAAGTACAAGTATCAGTAATTGAATGTATAGTCCAAAAATCTGTTTATTCCACCACACAGGTGGCTTTTTTAATATTATTATACTAGAAACTCATGTATAGACAAGGATTTTATGCTGTACAACACACAACCATAACACTCCATGCCTAAGATAGCTTGAAACTACAGCACAAAATGATGATGGGTAGGGGCCATCAGAACTGCAAAACAAACATTAAGATGGCACTGGTTAATACAATGGGGGTATTGCCAGCATACCACTGGTTTATCCTTTGTCAAGTTTCTTTCTAGCACTCTGGCAATTGAATATTTTCAAAAAGATACTGCATGTAGATAATGAGATAACTCAGACATTTCTGTTGTGATTTATCCTGAAGCAGGAGCGGCAGAATTAGAAATAAAGCACACTGCAAAGAGATCCTCATTTTGTCAGGTCCATTGCATAGCTCAACAGGTTCCTGGATGCTGTGGGCTCCCAGTCACCCTGGTAATACACATAAATACTAAAGCAGCCTGCCTCTGCTATGCCAGAACCTGGAGATCAAGAAAAAGGTCAAATCCCACATTAATACTGCAACAAAACCAACCAAAACAGGCATATCTTAGGTTCTTAAGAAGCTGGTCTAAAAGGTGTGGGCTAAAGAGAAACTTCCCAGTTTCCCCTTCAGTTGAGGTAGGCAGAGTCAAATGCACAAGACAGCCCTAAACACCACCAGAAAGGACAAATGTGAAGATAATCTGGACTTCCTCAGCAAATCAAAGCCTGGCAGAAAGCTAGAGAGGCAGAGAGACACAGCTCAGGGACAAAAAATTCTTTCCAGCTTCCTCAGCTGCTTTGTGAAGAGTTGTGAATGAGTCTGTGCTTCTGGTGGTCTCACAGCCTTTAAGGGGTTCTCACAATCATCTAACTACTCTCTGCTCTGAATGAAGACTCTGATTGCTGCTCTGGCTGTGTTTCAGCCAGCTCCACATGATTATATAAAGCACAGGCGAGAGCAGTGGTGCCTCTGACTTCATACATGACTGATATTTGCTGTAGGAGGCCACATCCCAGTGGAAGACAATATTGGACAATGTACATGTGGATATTCTCCCCACTGGATGACAGAGTGGATGATGGTAGTAGTCTGCATCTAGTATAATTCTGTGGGTTCAATGACTTCTCAATTTTGATGATTTAAAATGCCACTTCTGAAAGAATTTTAAATTAGATTAATGAGAGTGAAAGCTATTTACACATGCCCTCTAAAGCTCTTCCAAAAACTACATGGCCCTGACTGCTGGGTGGTCCCAAAAAGGCAGGAGAACCAGATACAGCAGTACAGGATGGAGATGCTTTGTTTTTCTGGCTTGCATCACCTAATGTGTTTTCAGGATATACTGAAACTGTTTCCTGTACCACCATTCATTTTATGGGGCTGGTCATATGTGAAACCCTTTAGTCCTTTGCTTTATTTTACTTCTGTAAAAGGTAGAATGCTTTATTTTTTCAGACTAAGGTAAATATCCATTCCCTAAATAAAAAAACAGGTTTAGTGAAACACACAGTAAAAGAGCTAATTAGATTAGTGGGGATCTTGCAGCCCTTCTGGTCTCTTCAGGCTAAGGAAACCAACTTAATAAGATTAGCAAATTTTCATTAGTTTTCTAAAGCAGGTTCAAAAATGAAATAGTCCCCAAAGCTACTTTAAAATATCTAACTTTTCATTTTTATTCACTGCAGTATGTATGAAACATAAAATATTTGTTTCATTATCCATGAAAATAAGTGTTATCTTTCTAGGCCAATTTATTGAGTTAGATGTAGAAATTACTAATTGTACTTGGATTTAGCCAGAATTGGAGATCTTGAGTATATGAACAGTATGATATATTTCCTGTTGATTTATGTTCTTCATGTAACCTATAAGGCAAAAGAATAGGTCTCTTGATAGAATTTTTAATAAATTCTGTTTTTAGCAAACAGCATCTCCTTGCATTTGCAATACAGGGCAATACAGCAGTTTCAAGGAGGCCCTGGTTTTACTGGGCCTTATGAATCCTTGTTACATCTCAAGTCTGCTGAAACCATGACATTTCACTACTATGTCAGGTCCATCTTAACCTTCTTACAGGTAAAATAACATCCTTTCCAATCATAAGTAGGGAAATAAAAAGCAAATACTACCATACTGTCTTGAATAATAGAATTAATGAACAAGGGTAGTTTAAAATTAATTTTCATCTCTGCATGTCATCAAATTCTGTAATTTTATTATCCTTTTATAGGACTTTCTGAAGCCAACTCGCATCTGAGTTCTCACGAGGTGTAGAGGAGAAAAGAAGATTGAAACAGGCACTTGAATAGAGGGTAATAGAATGGTAATACTTCAATAAAGAAATTAAGACATGCATGACTGGCAGTCTTTCTGGTTAGGTCTCCACTGATAATTCTTGCCCCTTCTTCTGACCATCCATAGCAGATGGTTCTAGCTGGGAAGAAGTAATGGGAAAACAATATCCTACTTTCTACAAATATAGTAAATCCTGCTCTTCAGTCTAAATCCTCCTCCCAAATCCACTGAATCACAAGAAAAAAATATTCTGTTTAGTGAAGAACTGTCACAGATAATCCCCTAGTCCCCAGAATCAAGGCTTTGCCATGGTCACGATTTGTCTCTTAAATACATAATATATTTTTTATTGAATAATTATCTTCATAACTATGTTGTTCCCCAAGCCCCATAAAAGAAGGAACTGCTTTATAGTGTCAAAATCTATAGATTTTAATCTAGGAAAATATCCAGCAGTGACAACTTACTGATGTCAGGAAAAAAGTACAGTTCACTATTTCATCAACCTTCAGAAATTTACAATGAAACACCGTCATCTTCTCCCCTGGTTTAACAGGGCATAGTGTCATGAGTAAATGTGAGCTGGTTAGGTCCAGACTACTGAATCGTACTCCAGAGTTGTTCAAAAGCAACAGGGTGCCAAGAAAACAAAAGCAACCAAAACACATCTTGCTCTCCTAAGACATAAGAACCATTGGCCAAGTTCATCTCAAAAGTAGGAAGGTAATTCAGCCCCACTGAAGAAAAATTAAGATAAAATTGGCTCCAAAGTCGTTTGGACATTCAAGGCACATTTGTCTCCTTGAACTTCTGTAGGCAAGGCCAACTTTGTGAAAGTATCTCTTCATGTTAAGCAAAGTGAAAAGAAAAACCCCATGTTTGAAGTCTTAATTGGACATCCATACTACACCTTCACAACTATACTGAATTAAAAAGAATTTACTTTCAGATCGGTTCTTTATGCTCTGGGATATAATTCCAGTCCCCTACAACTTAATTAGCTAAATAGACAATGTAACGTTCCATCTGGTAGAGTAATTTAACAAGAATAATTGTGCACCACCATAACTCAATGAGACACTGAGGAAAACCATTGAAATGCTATTTCCTTTCCTTTGGAAGAGAATTACGCACAATTTCAGCATGCTTTGCATTTCTAACAGTTAAAGCCAACAGGGAGGTATCACTCTCATTTATATTACTTTCCCATGAGAAAATCAAAAGCAAAGTACAAAGCTTATGCCTTTGCTCATGAACGGCTCTGTAATACTCACTTGGCTTTAGCCACAACATGTTTTTTGGCAGCTAAACCCCCTAATTAGAGTTGTGGCTTTGAATAGATTTTTCACTGAAACTATGTTTTGCAGGATTTTGGAGAAGCACAGTCTTAACTAACCAGTATCTTCTATTTTGGATGATCCCATACCATGTGATTTCCACTTTTCATTTCTCTGTTTCTCTCTTTTTGCCATCTTTTAGATGTTCTTGTTTACTTCTCTAAAAGTTTTCAACTGTCCCTGCTCTAGATACAGTGGAAGAAAAATCCTATTCCTACTGAAATCAAACAGGACAGTTTCTACTGACTTCAAAGAGTCTCAAATTTTATATGCAGTATTTTGTAACTTATTTATCCAGAGGGAATAAGCTTTGAAAAACCCATTAAAAACATTCCACTTCATTTTCAATGGACATTATGCTCTTAAAATGCTTTAGATTTTAGGACTGTTCCCTGTTGCTTATTGAAGTGCTTTCTTTAGGTTCAAAAGTCAAAAAGGTGTCCAGTATCTGATTAATTGGTTATCAAAAAGTTATGCAAGGTACTTCTTAATGCTAATGTATAAAGCATTTTTAAAAACATACATAGGGTAAGAAAGCTTTTAAGTACTCACACGAAGCAGAACTTCATAATTCAATTTTGGTTATACATTGGTCAGTAAAAGATCAAGATTGATCTAAATTGTATAATTAAGATTGTATAATTAGTTTAGTTATGAAGAAGAGTCAGTAGTGTCATAGAATAATTACTGGTGGAACAGAACATGATACACATACATGAAGTGGGATTTTTGTTAAAAGAGAAAGACATTGAATCTGGAAACTGTTTAGAAATTTTTACCCACTCACAAAAAACTTGCTTTCTGCAATTAAAAGTACGTGTTAAATAAAATACATTAGAAGAACAACCTTCCACTGATGGGAATACTATGATGGTCTTCATGAGAATCATTCTGGTGATGACTCCTGTTGAACCCTGGTGTAGGCCCTGGCAGCTTTCATGATACCAAAGCACACCTTCACAAGTTCTTTACTCTTTGATAGTGTCATTAAGCCTACCCCAGCACTCATTTTTATTTAGTTTTGAGATATCTCAAACAAATTCTCCCCTAACTTGAGCTCAATCAGAACGACAGGACATCCCTCCTCAGCCTCTGCTTGGGAGGCTGCAGGGCTCTGATGGGCTGAAGAAAACAGCAGCCCCACACAAGTAGCTACAATCACATCACATTTCCTTGGAGCTGCTGCCTCCCAGGGCCTGGACACTGGTTTGCCCTCTCCATTACATGAATCCAGAAGTTTTGCCTCCAATTCATTCGACAAATGCAAGTGGAAGCTTTCTCTTTCCAAAACTTCATACTATTGATTACATGCTCTGAAGTTATTGATACTGAATTTGGGAAGGCTAAAAATATTTGGTGATTAATGGGAAGAGGTACCTTTCTTCCTTCTCACTGTGATAAGTAGTTCTAGGTATATTACCTAGTCCAAGTTTGCTGAGATGGTTCACCAACCCAGGAAAACAAGGACTCTGGGAGAAGCAGGAATGCTTAGCATCCCTGGAAAATGGGATAAAATTAGGGGAATTACAAGTTTGCCTCGTTTCCCTGCTTCAATAAACAAAGTGCCTCTCTCATTTATTGTGCTCGCTCATAAATTCAGAGAAAAATAGCACTTCTCTCCACCAAGCTGGACTTCTTCGTTTTGGCAGACATGGTAATTGAGGGTTTGGGATACTCAAAGCCTCCTTTTTTAAAATGAAAACCAAAAGAAATTCAGCTTTTTCATATACTGTTACATTGCAAAAGAGTGTTTTCCTAGAAAATGCAAACAGAAATAAAATTTGGTGGCACAAAAGGGGAAAGGAGAAAAACCTTCACACATGAAATGTTTTTCTTCTGATTTTCAACCGCTCCAGTAAATTACTGAGGCACTAAGTGCACAAAGAATTTTAAGGAAATATTCTAATTAATTTATTTTCTGAAAAAATTACATTTGCTGAGTTCTCAGTCAGGAATTCTTTATTCTCGTTCAGGAATTTTTCATTCTCATTTACACAAGAGCTACACTGTTATTCTACTGCCTAATCAGGTTAACTTAATACAGTTTTTACAGAGTGATCTTCATGGCTGTGCAGGACAGCCCTCCTCTCTTTCATCACAATATTAAACAATCCTTCATCTCCCCTTTTCCTGTATGAAATTACACAACTTCTCCCATCCAAGAAAGAACCTCATACTATTTGCTATTAAAAATACTCCCATGCTGTTTCCATTGAGTATGCCTCCAATTTTTGGAAAGTGAGCTACAAACATCTTCTCAAATTGTTATATTATGTTATTGTGTTATATTGCTTTACATCCCTAATCACAATGCAAGTCATAAGTGTACAACTGCATCTGCAATGAAAGATTCAACTGGCACAAAATCAAAATAAAGAGAAATACTGATTGACATTCCCATTCTTCCATGATTGTGCAAAATTCAGGAAAGAAAAAATAGTTCATACTTGATATGATGATGTCCCCAGGACCTTCTTCCCAAAAATGCCAAAACATGAAACAAAATGCAGAAATTCCATCTACAGCAACATTTTAAAAAAAGTGTGCAGCTATGGCCAGAGAGCTAACCCTTGTTGGAATTTACTGGCTTTTGCTGGTTTGTATCAACAGTTGCATAAGAAAATGAAATTTTAAGCATTGGAGAAAATGCAAATGTTAGGGCCATTTGCCAGAATTTCTGCGTTTTGAAAAGGCAAAAGAAAAAATTGGAAAAAAAAATCCTTTGAAAAGATCTTCTACTCTAGCAAACTCATGTTGCTCTTTGTGGTTTTTTTTAGTTTTACAGTAACCTCATAAAGAGGATAATATTTTCCTGGACAGATAGTCACAGAATAGAGGAGCTCAACAACAAATGTTCCCCATATTAAATGATCAGATTTTCAAAAGTACATGGCTCCCATCAGAGCTCTTAAAACAGTCAGTATGAATTTCAAAAGTGTTCAGTAATAGGGAGGTATTTTCAAACCTCTCTGGGTAATTTAGATGCATTAGTCTCATTGAAAGTTAATGGGCCATGTGCTGCTCAGGCTTTTGGGTGCTTTGCAGAAAACACATTACTAGTATCCATGGTGCAAGTTTTGGGGATTTTTAAAATTTAATCTTACGCTGTTTACTCTAAATTCTGCTCGTAGCTACAGATGTGTAGCTTCTCCTTATGGTGTATTTATCTATCAAGTGAAGCAACAGCTCCCCTTGCTCTATTCCTTTCAAAGTCTGTCAACACCAAGCATCTGAATGCAGCTGTGCAAAGAGTTGCATATCCTGGCCTCTAGCCCCTAGGACAGTCCCAATCCTCCATGCAGCTAAACTTTCTGAAGACCACTGCTGACAACTTCTGCAGCACCTTGTTCAGAAAGGAACAATCCACACGGCTGAGACTTGTTGAGTAACCACAGTCACTGCACTAGGGTGTTAACACTGGTATCTGACTGTAAACACTGACAGAGCAAGACTCTTTAAGCCTTTCCCTAGTTATCTAAGCATTCCATCATTCTGGATGCTAGAAGAGTAAAAGCTGCAGAAAATATTTTCATTTGTACCGTTCTTTCAGAATTAATTTTTAGAAGATTAAAAAGGAGATGCCACTTCAGGACTAATTAAGAAGGATTAAATGGATTACTGAACAATAAAGTAAGCAAGAAAAAATCATGATTTACAATGCCTTTGTGACACTTGGGTGTTCCCTTAGCACTGAAAAACACATTAGGATGTCAAAGAAGAATCATTCAGCTTTGTTTCCCATTAAATCTGATCTCAGAGTACCTTATTCAATCAGAATTATCTTACAAGAGCATTTAATCAGAGTTGGAGAAGAGAAAGATACCTCTGTATCTTATATTATAAAGATCTTTTTTATAAAAGTAACCTAAAAATCAAATCAAAGCTGTAATTAAGTCACAACAGGTATTCCTCTCTTAAGGCTGAAAGGAATGTGAGGTCTGCTTTCATATGAATTGCTGACTTCACGCAGGTTCAGCAGCACAGAGGGTTCACCAGGAGCCAGTGGCAATAAGCGTTCATAGCCTAAAGGGAGGGAAAAGAGGTTCACCCCTCATGGCAAAGGTCAGATTTCTGCAGGCTTACAGCCTGTCCATATACATGAGTGTTCGTGGGACATCTTTGTCTAGGAAGGTCCCGTGAGGATGACACAGGCTCCACAATGTCCCTCTGCCTGGAGGATGGCCCTGTAGCCACCCAGATCAGTTGAGGGTCATTTGACTTGTGTCGATTCAGTTCCTGTTGCTTTCACACTCAACCTGATGAACAATAATTGAAAACTTTGTGGGGATGTTGCTGAAGACTGGAATCAAACATCTCTGGCACACAAAGAGACTGGATGTGTAAACAGGATATTAACAGTTGCTATTTTCACGGATATGGAGATATATCAAATATCCTCTGTTGGTAACATACAACATGCTGTACACTTCATTTATATTTGCTTATCAGAATCACTATGTCAATGTCATAGAAATGGTTATACTAATGATTATATTAGTATTTGTCTATTTATTCTGTAGATATCTTTTCAGAGAGTCATCATGTCCTTTGTTCAATTTTGGAACTGATGTACTGTGTGCCCAAATATTTGGAATAACATATAGAAGACATCTGGATTTAATTATATTATAGTCCTCTTATGCAGACAATGGGAATTGAATTAAGGAATATTTTGAAACCCCCACAGAGATATAAAAGTATTAGCAGCTGCAGGAGAACTTTATTGTTACAAAGTTTGAAAATGTTTTGTTTTACAGATCAACAGTCTGACACATCATAAATATCAATCATAATGTTTAAGATACATAAACATGGAAGAAAAATTAAAGCTTGCATTTCTAATACATGTAAATGAATGCACAGCATTTAGAAGATGTAGAATGTGTCCTTTTGTTCAAATAGTGAAAATATAGAATAGAAAAATAAAGGCATAGAAAATATATGCTGTGCAGTAGTATTAAGCAGAGAACCACATAAGGGTTTATTGTGATGAACAGCTTGAACAAGATTTTATAGAATCTTGTTATATTGCCACCATATTGTACAAAGAGTAATTCAGCTAGAATAAATTAGCATTTTGCTTTTCATGCTTTCATTCCTTTGAAAATATTTGGATATACAACGGGAGCTTAGAGAGTCTGCCGCAAAGTACTAGATACAGGCTGGCTTTTCTCTCTGAATATATGCTGGTTCCAAGTGCCATTTCTTTTCAAGTCAGTTTTGCAGTTAGTTTTCAATCTCCCAGTGGCTAAATCGCATTCAAAGGCTGCTAGCACAGTAGGGGGTCAGACTTTCTCTCTGAACGTAACTATATCACTCAACAGCAGACTCATGCAATAAGCGATCTAATGTTTTCTTTTCCTTTCCCCCCCTCCTCTGAGTGTCTCCCTGCATTCCTGGATACCAGTCACTGCACCAAGGTCCTGAGGCAACAGCCACATGGACTCCACCGCCATTCCAGCTTTCTTTGAGGGGCAGAAAAAGCTAAGTCTACGGTTCACCTGCCGTCAAGATAAAACATTCAATTGTTAGATCTTCTAAAATATTCTAAAACCCTCAAAAGAACATTTCCCATGTGTCAGAAGATGCAAATGTGTGCACATGGATACAGCACCGTGCTGGTAACACCAAGGGTTCGATTCCCGTAAGGGCCATTAATTAAGTGTTGGACTCCATGATCCTTCTGGGTCTTTTCCAGCTCAGAATATTCTGTAATTCTGTGATATGCAGGCAAACACTGACAATCAGTGACATAAAATATAATATTAATCCACTTCCTCCTCTTTCCATGATTTACCCTCAAAATGCTCTGAAAAACATTGTCTAAAAGCAGAATACCATGTGAAGATACTGTATTTACCACGCAGGGCAGAAGGAGTTACTAAAGCCAGAAGAAAGACAAAGGAAATAAAGATCCATGAAATGATGATCTGTTCATTAACAAAATTTATCAGAACTGAAGCCTGCACTAGCTATCAGCACTGGGAAGCACCGACTCTCGGTACCGTGTGGCCAGGCTGACCTTGGAAATATGCAGTCTGGATCTTAGAACTTATAGTATCATCTTGAACAGGATTTGTGGACTATGATATATGCCTTGCTGATGGACAGCCTAGTTAAGACAAAGGGTGGGAGAATTGCTGGGCAAGGGGCTCGAATAAATGATGCTAACTCACCCGTTTTACGAAGTGGAAAATCATCCTTAGCATCCTGTGCTCCTGGTAAAGTGTATTTGTATGGTGGAGAGGCCCCACTCAGGGGTGGAGAGCTTTGATCCAGTGAGGTATGGTGGGCAGCCCTGCAGCAGACACAGAGGTCACAAATTAGCTGTCTCTGAGGTGACCAGCAGTAACTATCCACACATGTTGTACATGTCTCAGCTGTGTTTATGTTCTTGTTCGTCTAAGTGTGCACAAACCACAAGCTCATGTAACCAATTTCACTCTTACAGTAAGTTATAGAACTCCTTGGCATTCCCAAAAATGCATTTTTTGCACTCATTACAGAAGTCACATAGGTAAGATGTTAATCTAAGGACAGGGTCTGTCACCAGTTTGGGGAATTGACCATTTCAGGTCAATTTAATATGCTTCTTAATATGAATCAACTGACACATAGCAAAAGCCATTTAAGGCTTGTTTATAGTGTACAAATAGATGTATATTGATCAAGACTTCTCTATCAAAATGTGGGGGATTTTCAGGGCAGGAGAGCTTGTATAAAATAACCAGAAATATTGAATTATTAACTCTTGGATACCCCCTTCCCCCATATTATTTTGTGGACAAAGTAAATGAAACCTTGACTTTAAGTTCAATTTGTAAATTTTGTGAGCACACCAATCTGCAGCACATAACACTCATGTCAGCAGAGAAGCTCTAATCTGAAGAGTGTTTTCTGACAACTGCTGAGTGAAAGAAATATTGTGGGCAGAGCTTTCTGAACAACCTCTTAGAAATTGCATCATTTGGCTCAGAAACAGGGGTTGGGTTTGTTTTGTGGGTTGTTCTGAGGGGGGGTGAGTTTGGTTGTCTTTTTTTTATCTAGAGAGGGAGAAAGGGAAAGGAGAAAGACTTTCAAACTTTGTGTTTATCTCAACATAATTTTACTTGGCCTTTTACAGACTCTGCTTGTCTTTCCAACAAGGTGTGATTAATCAATAATATATCTCTGTCATGAGAGGAAGTACTACTTTCTGTAGTGTAGCAGAAGGCATCCTCTGCAGAGCTCCTCATACTCAGTCATCTGAAGCTCAGATTATTAGTCCCGAAATCTTACATATTCAAGAGAATTTTACGCATTATTTGGAAGAAGAAAATTAAATACAGCATCTCCACCAAAGACAATGTAAATATATATTAAATCATTTTACCAAAATGCTCTGGTGAGCTCAGAATGTAAATTCCAAGGGCCAACCTTTAGAAGTCCTTTTTAAAAAGAATAAATAAAAGATGGAAATCCAGCATACCATACGCATTTCTGTTTGTCCTATTGAAGGTCAATGCGGGCATGACATTGAAGTCCTTCAGAAATGCAGAGTTCATTTTGTTGGATTCATTTATGTGGGAAATAAAAACTGAGAAACTATAAACTCTTAACATGTCAATAGACTGTTTGAAGGACTCAACAAAATCACTTGCTTCCATGGTTTAGGCAGATTCTTGTCAAGGCCAAGTTATCATAAGAATATGCAGTTTGGATACTAAAATCCATGAGTCAGAAAAGTTAAGTGACCACTGTCTTTCTCAAAATCCTTGTGAATTACTAACACCATTCAAGCAACTGCACTGGAAACAAAGCAGCATCTGTTCAAGAGGAAATGTTCTGTGATTGATTCAAAATACAAGTAAGACTAACAAAAAGTTGTTCTAACGGCAAAAATTTAGGATAAAATGACAGGTATAGTTGTAAAATTCATGACAGCAACAGCTATAGATGCTACAGATGAAGCAGCTGAAATAAAACCAATTATACACATTTTTGAGGGTCTTGTTCTGCATAGCTCTCATCTCATCACTGAACACTCCTTCAGTTCAACTAGAAATATAAGACTTCTGACTTTTCACTAATCTTTGGGTTGAACTTCTGCCTTGCTCTGGAAGCAGACTCCTAACACCGCTGCTGGAAAAGCATTCTGCCAAGTTTTAGCTGATACCTCAACAAGACAAGAAAGCAGCTTATTACTGAACATACGTGTACCAGAGCTTGGGGTGGCGGCTCATGGAATGATTCTTCCCATTTGCTGGAGAGTCTTTTGTAGCTGATTTACTTAACAGGAACTCCTGAAGTTTCTGCTTCACTTCTGTACTGGCCACTGCCCCTGAGAAACACAGAGTTATATGTATCTTATATTTACTTTAAAAAAATTACCTTTTTAAAGAAAATAAACCCTAAAACTGAGTCTGTGCCTTATTGCTGGAAGTTTTGCAAACCATAAAAACTTATTGGTGGAAAAAAGTCAAAATGAGATAACATTTGGATTAAATGCTTGTCTGTGGAAGCCTGAAGCTGGCCATGATCCAAAAATCCAGTGAAGTCATAAGGAATATTTCAACAGTGGATGAGGCCATTTATCCAGGGCCAGATGTATCTAAAGAATTTAAATTATTTCCTGATACTTCCCAACAATCCAAACACAAAACCAACAAAAGAACTAAAAAGACAGTAACAAAAGGTCAGTTTGAGTTTTTAGTAATTAAAGTTTTTTCTTTTAATAAAGTAATAGTAGTAACACAGCAAAACTGTCCTCTGAACACTGTCTTGGTTACAAGCAAGAACACTTCAGAAAGAGCCAGCAGTAAGGCTTTAATTGGAGCCCCTTAAGAGCCTCTACCTGTGATGTCTGGAAGAAAAAAGTAGAGCATGTCATTGTAAGGTTAAACTGCCAGTTCAGGCTAGCAGCATGGGACATTCTTCTTTACTCATATGCAAAATAGTGTCCATTAAGAAAAAAGAAAGAATGAAAACAAAATCTCTTTTTGTTTTCCATAATCAGTGACAAAAGAAAAAGGGATAAAACTCCATTTCTTTCAAAGTTGCAGCACTAAGCCATATTTGATACTCTGAGTGTTTGGTTTTCCAACCCTGACACACCAAATCTGAGATGCTGAGCATATCCCATGTGACCTATTGCCCACAAAAAACCTCTACTACCCCAACTCACCTGCCCACACCTCCCTTCCCTCCTCTACTCATTAAATAGATCATCACCACCAACAAACTCTGGGGCTGGAGGGGTCACAAGCTGCTTGGCTGGCTGTTACATTCCAGCAAGCTCAAATCAAAAAGGGAACCACTGAGGTCACATCTCTGCTCTTCCTCTGGCAGGAGCACTGATAAAGCCCAACTGTCCACATGGAGCCTGATTTTATTTTTATACTATTTAGAGAAACTTTTTGTTCCTGCAGTTTCCACACCCTCACATTTCTAGGTCAGTAGGATGGAATTTTTTTAATGGGCTCATTGTTCTTCAAAGTACTAGAATCATAGGCACCTTAATTTCAAAAGCCTATGACATAGTATACCTACAGCTGTTGAAGTGATATATTTTTCCACCCAAGAAAAAAAAAACTCTTTTCTGCTTCTTTGTCAGATAATTCTTGTACTCATTTAGTAGGGCAAGTAACAGTATCTGTTCGTGTCACCTTCATTTTGAAAATCTTCACACTGTACTTCAACCTGATTTTCAAAGTGACCTCACTAAAGAGACTTATTTGTATCTGTCTCCCTCTAGTGAGCACCAAATCCTAACAAACCTTTATAGTTGTTTTCTTTATAGCTATAAATAAGCTAGAAATAACTCTTGGTTATGTCTCGTGAAATGTCATCAAGAACAAGCAAAAGATAGTTTGAAAAAGTGCTGGCAAAATATTTAGAAATCTCATCCTAATATACTCTTAAATATTGCATTTTATTTTCAGTTTTGAAACAATGCTCAGCAGCTAATTTAATTTTTTGCTATTTTGTAGAGATTTCTGTATTGAGAAATATGCTCTTCAGAAAGTGAAGCTTTAAGCTTTCAAATTTCCTCATTTTTTTTATACAAAGAGCTTGACTCTTGAAATGCTTATATACAAGTCTGAAAACCTTTGTATTCCTGCAGTCTTCCAAGTCTGCACACAAACCAGAAATGTGTTTCTGTGGGTGCAGTGGGTGGCCCTGCCCTTCTCAAAGCACAGTCTTGACTTCTCGACCTGCATATTTCACACAGGAATAGGCTTCCTTCAGGTTCCTGTTCATAGTTCATTTTGGCTGGGAGAATGCAAAGGGGAATAGTTTCATTTCTTATTAGGATTCATGGTACATTGGCTCTTACTTTCTCGTCCTCTTTCTTTGCCTCGGAGGGGAGGAAGCTGTTGCTCCCTGCGATGCCTCTCCAGCTCCTGCTCTTGTCTTTGCTGCTCCAGTTTCTGCTCTTTTTCAAGGAGTTCTTGCTGTTGTTTAATGGCTAGGAGTTCCTGTTGTAACTTGCACAGAACAAAAAGACATGAGAAAGTGCAGTTTGCAGTGTTTTCTAGGTCAGTCCTGGTTAAAACAAGCCTCTTGAGTAACTGAGGATCAGTGCTTGCTTTTATGCTTGCACTCCTTTTCATCTCTTAACTGACTTTTAAGTGGCACAGTGGCTGGCTGTCACCAAATTGAACTCTAGTGTCAGGTAGCAGTCTGCTGCTCTGGTTTCACTTGTTTCTGTTTTGGCAAAGATGCTTGGAAACTTCACATTGTTCTTTGCCTGTGCATCACCCAACTCTGGTTGCTGTGCTCTGCTGCATTTGTCAGCTCCGTCAAATGGAAGCTTAGCACAGCAGCACAATGGCAAGTAGATAAGAAGAAAAAAATGAACGGAAAGGCAAGATCATAAATTCCCCGTCAAAATCCATTATAGCAATCCTGCCATAGTGTATAGAATCCCATAAATCATTTTCTTTTTGTATGATATGAGGCAGTTCAGAGAAGAGTGAAAAGACAACACTATCAGGGTCTGCCTCCATTTTACAAATGTAAATATTATGCACTTGCCTATCAATTTGATTTGTGGTCACAAACTCAAACTGTACACTAAAAAAGCAGTCTTTTAATATACAAAAAACAGTGTATACTGAAAAAACAGCCATATTGAAGTTCAGCTGAAGATCCAAGTTGTAAAATAGGTAGTTGTGGATGTGGTGGCTTTAATGAGTTTGATGATTCTCATAGAATTGCCTTGGTCTGCTGCAAGCAAGTCACTGGTAGGTGCCAGCAGTTTTGCTTTAAAAGGCCTTTATCATTCCAATACAGAGAAAAGAGCACTCAAACACCATCTCTCAGCCACAGCAAACCTTCTAGGCATGTTCCCTTTCTGTTTCTGCTTAAGCATATTCATTTTGCAGATAAAGTAAGGGATAAATGAAAAATGTTGCTACCTTAATGTGCTCCTGGAGCTGGGCCTGATGCTGGCGGGTCAGGTTTTCATGCTGCTTCTGGAATTCTGCAATGAGCAGTTGTTTCTGAATTTGCTGCTGCTGCTGGATCAGGAGCAGCTCCTGCTGCAGCTGCTTTTCGCGCATAATCGGGTCCACCATGGGAACCATCATCCTGAGATCGGTGCGCAAGTCCAGCGGTGAGATAGGCTCCAGCCCCACGGGAACCTCCGACTTCACATCCACTGTGGGAAGAAAACATATTGAATACAACAGGAGAAGGAGAATAGAGAACATTCCTGCCGGGATAAAGACCCATCTCACTCAAAGATTTTCAATGCACAGACCTTTCAAAACATTTAATGCAATCTATGCTGTGTGCAAACTTCAGCACTTCCTTTCCATTCCCTTCAAAAGTACTCCCAGATTAGTGTTCTGCTAAACAGGTTAACACACAACCCAGTTCTAAAACCATGTCACAGCCCAATGGAGCAATATTCAGTGAAAACCTCCTAGGCACTATTGATGCTACGCAATAAACACTCAGGGCACTTCCTCAGCATAAGATGAAGGCCTTGCAGTTCCCACTGCACTGCAAGAGATTTTTCAGAGCTTTTGTGTAGATTAGCTGAGGATAATGTTACACGTGAAAAGTCACTCAGTGCTACATAGCTACTGCATATAAATATACCTGGCAAACACAGAGGAATGACATATAACATGGGGAAATAATTTGACACACAAAAGGAGAAGTTTTAATATGGCTTTTGCAAAAGTGACCACCATGCACAGCACACTATATATGGCCTGTAAGAAAAGGAATTATTTCAATTTGTTGTCGCAATGTTATAAATTCTTAATCCAGCTTTAAAGTACTTAATGGAGAATCCTGTATTTTCTATCCCGCGATTTAAATCAAAGGGACTAAAAGGCAGCAGAACAGAGCAATTTGATCACTTTCACTACAATACTTGTAAAGCTCTGGTTTTCACATCAAGGGAAGAGAGGGAGTGTAACTTTATCTGTTTCAAAAGAACAAAAGACTAACAAGCAGCATATCTACAAGGAGAAAATAAATAGCAGCTGAAGGTCTCAGCTAAAGCCCAGCAGTTCTGATTCCATCCACAAGAGGACAGTGAAACACAAACACATTCACTCCATTTCCTATTCCTCCACTATCTTCATTGGAAAATAAGATTATTAACTGAAAACAAACATGCTGTCAGAAATTACTCAGGAAAGAGATTTTTAGCATAATTTTTCATTTTTCTCTGCTGCAGCTGTATTTGTTTCCAAGGAGAAAACCAAAATGAAGCAGAAGTATTCTAGTAAGCAGAGACAGCAAAATTGAAGCAGTAAAAGTTGAAACTGCAGCAAATGAAGACTGAATTTTCACTGCATGACCAAATCTATTAGTAGAAGATTTTATAAAAATAAGAGAAAAAGCACCAAATCTTTTCTACTGATCATACTTTTTTATTCTCAAAATTCTGAAAACATACACTTTTCTGAGCCCTTTTTAAAAAAAAAACTAATAACTGTGATTGTAAGCCTCAGAGCATAATTTGGCTTCTTAACCCGCTATCCCAACAGAATGATTGTGTCTAAGTGCTTATTTTGTTCTGAGACTAATCACTAAATTATAAAAAATCACCTTTAACTTACAAAAACTACTCTTGATTATAAATAATTGCCACCGACCAAGAGAAACGGACAGGCAAACCCTCAGCCTTTCATCCCATCTATTCAGCAGCAATCCACATTCCATTTGTCTAGACTAAATATAGCTGCGTTTATACAAGAAATCAATAGTGCTTGCAGAGAGCAGAGCAAAGACATGAATATTTCATCAAACCCAGAGAGAAATGGCAATCAGCAAGCTGACAGCAAACTGTGTAGGCTGACTGGCCCGCCAGATAAGTCTCCTGTACTTGGACAATGGCTCATTGCCTGCAAGTCACAATCTTATCATCAGCACTCTTCTATTTTTAACATTAATTGCATTGCAGGTGACAAAGGTTTATCATGTTTAAAGGGGAGAGATGGATTTTCTTACATCTTCAGTGACAGGATAATAAGCCTTACTAGGAGCAGTAACTGGAGCTCAGCAAACCCTGCAGGGTCTGGTTCACAATAGTGTTTGCAAACTGAACCCTGCAGCTTATTTTGCAGATACTGGCTGAAAATGAACCTCCACAGATCTGCACGGTGATTCAGGCTGATTATACTTCCCATCTTGGACAAGCATCCCATTTCTTCATTTTCAGAGAACATAGCATGAGGGGAGGCCTTCAGATTTTTTAATAACGGAAATTTCCTTTCACTATTAGTAAAATCTGCAGCTGAAACCAGGCTCAGTTTGGTAAGCTACATGTTTTCTAAGATTTTCACACACTCAAATAATAAATCGAGACTGGAATACCTACTTCATCAAGTTGACCTTAATCTCATTCCTTAATGTGGGGTAAAACAAATATTAGGTTAGTTCTAGACTTGAATCCATAGAAATCAATACGTAATATTCAAAGTAATTTCAGTGCCAATGTTTACTGACAAATAAAGACAAGCATTTATTTCCTGGCATAAACACTGCTAACAGTAAGGTTACCACCAATACTTCTAATAACTGCTGACATAGCAAGTGCTAACTTTTAGGGGCAATCACTGTCTTAAAACTGAACTAAGTAATAGTTAGATGGGTAATAGTCAACCTCATCAAGGAAATTATTCTAAGATCTATCCATAAGATGACCAATCAAACTGAATGGTTTGCTACTGTCTGTTTCACAGTCCTAATGCCACAGGTCATTTACATTCTTACTTGTTACTAGCTGACAAGAAAGAGACAAAGCAGCCCTGTGGAGCTACATCAGGGTGAAAAATGTGTAATGGAGCAGAGAATCAGAATCAGCATCTTTAAAAGCTTTGACTTTTAGCTGAAGCATCTTCCTCCCGTCACCATGCCATTGCAACTTTAAGTCTCTGGAGAGCAAAGGTGATGTAGAATGTTTACTCTCACTGGGGCTTTTTATGTTTTTTAACCCCCTCTACACAGATATATATATTCTATAGGTAAAAAATTAATGTCCTAATCAGCGTCCTCAACTTCAAACATCACGAGGAGCAGTGGGATGTAGGATCTAAGCAACAGGATTAATAAAAATATTACATGAAGGAGAGGGATGGATAATGAAGGCAAATATTAATAAGAGTTTGATAAAGGCTAGCTTCACTTATTCTTCAAGATTTTCATATCCCCAATGGAGCAAAGCTGTAGCAGGCACGGTTCAAACTCTATCCTAACTCTCTCCAGTGCAGTCCACAGCAGATTCTTCCCAACAGCTCTGCCAACTACAGAGCAAGCCTGGGATTCCTCTCTAAGGTTAAATAAAGACAAACTCTCTGAGCTCATGTCAGCTGTGGTGAATACAACAGTAGACTGCAGAATATTAACTAAAAACGTTACTGAAAGCTCAGTGATTCCAGGAAATATGCCAAAATTTGAGTAGAAAAATATTTAATTTTCAGTTACAACACATTGCAAAAGGCATATGTATTTATTTTTCCTATAAATACTCAATTGCCTTTATCTTGAAACATAACAACAAAAATAGTCTCAAAAGAGTGTCCATATCAATTATACTCCATAGATGGCACTTCCCACAGGGCTTTTGAAATTCTGTGGAAAGAAAATAAGACACTTGAAAAATGGCATGCTTGTTGAGTGATTTAGATGCTTGGAGCATGTGTAAAAAGAGGTAAAGGAGCTCGGTTTAACCCTCAGGCTTTGCATTTTAAAAACATTCCATACAATGGGAACACTGAACAACTGTTAAGTCTTCCACTAGGAGATGGCATTTCAATCTCTGTTTCTGGTGACTGGTTTCAATTCCTGGTGTATTAGAAACACAAATCTTCCAAATAGCAACCCCTAAAGGAAAACATCAGAAAATAAAGCAGCCCACTTTGTTACCACCATCTCCCAAGACAGACAATCTTCTCTTTTTTTGTTGGCAGTTACCTTTCTTGGCAGACGTTTCTGCCACCTTTAAATCCAGGAACTTAAACAAGGAATGCTGTCATCAGCTGAACAGCTGCCATTCCTGATTTGAGATGCAATCGAGAAGAATTCTAGTAGTCTTGCTTATAGACCATCTTGTCTAGTACATTTATGATTCTTGCATAAGAAGAACTGTGTGGACTGCTGGGACTGCAGGAATCCAAGTTAACCTTTTCCCAAAGGAATGTCTCAGTTGCAGTGTTGGGCTGGGGCAGTAAAAAAGGCTGGAGATAGGAACAGAGCATGAAGCTGGTGAGCCTCCTTCCCCTGCCTTGGTTGTTCAAGGCAGACTTATACAGAAGAAGCAGTTAAGGTTTATAAAGTGAACAAGAAGGAGTACAGAAGTTGGAACACTAAATTAAAATTACATCTGACAAAAGACAGATGACAAGTTTCTCCAACCAGCAGTATTAGGTAATAAAAACATATTCCTGAAAACACACGAAACCCAAGTAAAATATAGAAGAATCAGTATGCAAAGAAATGGCCACACCTCACCCCAGACAGGATCTTGGTGAAGTATTACAAAGAAAAGAGAATGAGAGTTGATACCAGTGCTATTCTTTTGAACTCTGCTCTACAAAAAAGAGCACAAAGTTATTATTAACTTGTACTGCATTTTTCATAGTTTTTATATGCTTTTCATAGAAAGAAAACAAAACAGAATAATTTTGCACATTACAGTGTAAAGAAAACTTGGCTCCTTTTGGCCTCTTCATACAAAGAAAGTAAAAACCCTCCCCTTTTGCAGAATTAGCCATCAGTCAGTGACTCATGACATAATCAGAGCACTAAGGAATTTATAGAGAAGAGCCCTAAATGCTGAGAAGAATGGAAGATTCATCCCCTCACCAATAAAGATAATACCTTAAATTTACTCTACAATTTAAATATAGAATTTTTAAACCAGATTTATGTGCCAACTCATTCAGGACTTGAAAAGCACCGATACCTGAAAAGCTATAACACTGTCTTTGAAACAGATTGAAAAAAAACCTTTGAAAAGACTGAAAAGATGAAATACTGTAGGAGGTTGAAAGTTGCAGGAAAAAGGAACAGAGTGTAAGAGGAAAATTTTGGCAGCCATGTGAACCACAAAGTAACTGGCAGGAGATGCGACAGAGAAGGACTGGCCAGGCGACAAGACATGAGCAGAAGCTGAAACACAGGAAAAGGAGTTAAATTTCTGCTCTGAGAAGCTGCATTAGAGGGACATTGCTCACTCTGTAATCTAAGAGCAGCTCTGGCACAGTGATAAGGTGGCAGTGAGGCCACAATATAAATAAGGAGCTAACACAGGAGTGATGTGTCCGTGGTGAGGATGCTGGGAAATTAGGCGAGCAAAGTGGTTTTGAATAGCCATGCCACTGAGACTGGCATGAAAACTGCCATAGCAATTGTTCAGTGTTCAGGAGTGCAGAAAATGTCCTAATCTGGATCCTGTTCCCTGGAGGAGAGGCGGCTGGCAGCTTCCTGGGGGACCCGCGTGGCAGACGGCAGGAGCGAGAAGCTGAAACGTTAAGAATAACTAGTGACATCAGAAGTACAAGTCAGATGATCAATAAACTGTGAAAGGTTAGGTTACCTCCCATGGGATGCTTTTATCATTTCAGCTCTGGTAGCTAAAGTCTTGTACCTCAATTCTCAGCTGGCATAATCTATCATTCCTGTGTTACCTTCAATTTAGGCAAAGCTTCTTTATGCCACCTGAGAAGTTAGATGCAGAGCTTCTCTCAAGAGAATAAGGGTGAAAGAAGACAGCCTTCAAGAGCATCTCATTTTAGCGTGGGGACAAAGGCATCCAGATTTAGGATGACACTTTAAAACTTTCTTGCAATATATAAAATCAGCAGTTTCTTTCTCCACTCTCTCAATGATGCTGGAGAGTGCATCAAACTGAAGGAAGTACCACCTAGATTTCACTCAATGTTATTAAATATTTTTGATTCATTATATATCCTCGATCTTACACTGAATTTTGGTTGTCATAGGCAAGGAAAGCAGAAAAACTGAAAATGAAAATGGAAAATTTCTTTCAAATGTAGCACAATGACTTTTTTAGGCAGTTAAGTACTTTGCAGTTTTAAAACTTCCTCACTTGGAAAAGAAAACATGCAAGAAATTAAGACACATTCCAGAACAAAAAAAAGCATTTTCCAGTTATTTTCTTGGATTATCTCTCAAGAGTCAGTAATTATTTTAAAAAGTACTATCACTGAATTAGAAGTATAAGTGAACTGTCAAACTTGATGAGGCACTCAATTCAGTTTATAGTATTAAGGAGAAGTGTAATAAATTAAACTAGAAAAGTATTCCCCTTTGTTCAAAAAAAGAGGGATCTTATCACGATTATACCTTTTTCCTATTTCTTTTAAGTGTTTGCATACATGTCATAATGAGAAGTAAAATAAATGCAAACAGCGATCTGGGCTTTGATTTACCATACTCTTATTTCCCCAGGGCCTGAAAAGGAAGCTCAAACAACCACAAACTTCTAAAATATCAGTGAGAGGCCTTGAAATACCAACACTGAAGTTACAGTTAGCTGGCTTTGATTTTTTTAAAAAAATCAAAGGCTTTATTATATTGATATACTAAAATTAGATTCCTTCTCTCCAAATAGGCTTTTGAGTCAAACACCCATAACAAGCACAAACATAAATGCCATCTAACTTTTTATCAGCAGAAAGTTTTTAAATGTTATAGCGTTTTCTGTTTCTTCTATACTGAATATATGAGCGGAAGTTCCACTTGTGAGCCTGCCAAAGTTCATGCAAATATCAGGCCAACCACTTCTTTATGCCTGTCACAGGAATAAAGGGAAATGTGCCTAGTAAATCACATCAGAACATGAAACACTTTTAAACTCAAACCTGGGATGATCTGTTATCAAGAAATCCAAGCTGAGCTATATTTGGGTTTCTGAGTTACTTTATTTATATTTCACCTAGGAGAACCCTTACATACATGTTTCTCTACACCGATCAGCACACAGGCATATCTTAACTTTCCAGAAGAAGCCTTTTTGATATAAGGAGCATGAATACCCTAAATTCTAGATACAACTGCTGCAGCAAGATAAAAAGAGGACAAAGATAAATGCACATATAGTTAAAATGTAGAATTCCCATGTAACTTTATTCTGAGTTCCAAAATTGATGACATACTGATGATTCCATTGGAGAATGTTAATAAATCAAAATAAATCAGTGTTGGTTATGGCATCAGGTTAACCAACTAGACACTAATGTGCCCTCTGCATGGTATCCATGCACAAAGACATGTCAGGGAAGAATGTAAAACAGTATTCTTTTGGCTGTGGATCTTTTGTGCACAAATCAGTACCACTGCCAGTGAGAACTCTGTGAAGAAGCCAACTCAGGTTTGAATTGGTGGCAGCATCACTTACTAGTTAAAGAACTATCTAGGTATAATGTCTCCAAGACAGCAAGCACCCAAGTCTCCAAGTACCAGCTTGTCTGGTAGTCTCCAAGTACAGTATCTTCCAGTTACTTCAACAAAAAAACTTGATATTAACTAATTAAATTGAAATTAAATTGAAAGCACATGTGACATAGTTGTGTCTGTGCACTTGCATACACACTTTATTCTTGCACCATATCCTGAAATGCTAAGAAAAAACATGGAGCAGACATGATACAAAAGGTTTCTTTCACCTCTCTTTCTAAAACACCTATAATGATTGATGCCACACCCACACGAGAGAGGCAACATCTTTTCAGTTGTATCAGCATCATTCCACAGACAAAGATAGTGTGCCAAGTCCCCAGGTTGCTAAGGATGACTGAAAGGGCACCATGGAGGGTTCTACAGACGTGCAGTCTTTGCCTCATCACTGATCCAGAGGCAATACAAGGCTGCTACAAAGGGTATCAGACACATCCAGAACTTAGGATTTTCACTTACTTTTCTTTCATCTCTTCTGCATCTGTGAATGCTGCAAGCACATTTATGACATTGTTGAGTTTATACTTGCTGAATAATTCACAGCTGTGGGGTTACCACTATTCCAATCTCAAGGTGATGACAGAGAGAGAGATGATAGGGGAAAAAATGCTCTTCCTTGAAGTGAGGGTATCAAAACAGCTACCATTTGGGCATGCCAGCAGGTATGTCCTAGAGTATCATAGGGCACCATGCTCCAAGAAAATATGACAGTGGGTGGAGGTTTGCTGAACAAGTATCCCCAAATAGTGTTGCTATTTCAGGGGTGTGACAGCCAGTGCTCCAAACAAAACCCTTGGAAGGCAAGATGTAGGGCAGATCTTTCAAGGAACTGTTGGCAACTTTGTTTTTTAGGAAAAAAGATGACTGACCCCAAAAATGCATGGAAAACAGTATCTTCCAGTTCCTTTTGCTGTTGTTGTAGTACAAGTATGTGCTCCCCAAAACACTACAATAATTAGGGGTTTGTTTTTTCTCCTTTTTACTGCATAGCAAAATCTAGCATTTACACATAACTTCTTAGGCTTACAACCTGTCTATTACACCCAGGAAATCAAGAAAGACCTATTATTCAAATTTTTCTTATAAATATATATGGAACATTCTGATCTTGGAAAAAGATTGGGCTAAAAAATGATGTTGATTCAGTTAAGCACAGAAACAGGCAGGGCTGAACAGAAACCTCCTCAGGAGGAGGGGAAAAACCCAACAGAAAGATATTAATGCCTTTAAAAGAATCTTTCTAATGAGATAATAAATGTCATGCAAGTTGGAAAGTGGCAACACAGTATTACTTACTGTGTTAGCTCAGAAATAAAGCTGTATTCTAGGCAGAATTAACAGTTCCAGATGTTTATTAGGGAAGATGCATCTGTTTGTATTATACATTTTTTCCTATTCTGCTCCCCTTTGTACCACATTGCCTTGAAGTGCAGCACACTCAGGGGACTCTCTCTCCCCTCTGCCCACATAAAGCACTGAGCATATTTGCACAGGGACTGAAATAAAATGAATAGATAACATTACATTGCTGTCTTGCTGTTTTTCAGAAGTCTGCCTGCTGGATTGCTGATACCGAGTAGCAGAAGTTGACAACGTGCATAGAGAAAAAACTGTGGGTAAGGCAGAGAAAATAAAGAGAAAAGATACAGCCCCAGTGATGCTGCAAAGCAAAGGAAAGGTAGGGTTTATTAGATGGTGGCATTCAATCAGGAGTGACAGAATATGAAAAGCAGAAATAATGCTAATACAGCTGATGGGAATATTAGGCAGCAGTGAAGCCCCAAAGTTGGATAGATAATGACATCAGTAGGCAAAGACAGGCTGCACTACAGAAAGTTAAGGAGGAGTTACTGAGGAAGGTCCCTCTCAGCTTGATGAAAGGGATGTGAAGGTTTTAAAGGCCTTCATCCAATTTATTTTCTGCTGCAGACAGAGTAGGTCTTTCAGGAAACAACCTTGCAGATGGCCTCATTTCCATTACTGAGACCTTACATAAGGCAGGCACTCCAGTAAAAGAGATTACATAAAATATACAAAAAGCATTATGAACTCACAAGCAAGGAAATGCCAGTGTTCTAGGATGCTTTCTTATGTTTTTGTCTGATTAATGTGAAGACAGTTGTGGTTTTGTAGAGTATAGATCCAAACCATAATCATTTGCAGTAAGTAATTGCAAAAATTCTCTCTCGTATTTTGCCATTTGGGATTTGGGGGAATTACTTGAAAAACGGAGACAGACATCCCAGGTTCAGAGCTGTAATCCAAATACTGAAGAATTATTCCTTTTATATTAAAAGGGTGTCTTGGCAAAGATAAACTCTTAGATGTTTACTTTTAAAATCAAATAATGTTCTCAAGCTGAAAAAAAATTCCAAGCTAGGTATAAAAGACCTTGTTCATGTAATCATGTGACACATTAGCATCATTACTATTACACTACTTATCTAAATTGCACCATTCCAATTTTTTTCACTTTTCACCACAGTAAATGATGTCAAGCCTACTTTGTCCATATCTGTGTTCACTTTCTCTTGACAATCCACTTTGATTTCTTGAAAAAGGGCTGTAAATCTCTGCTTGAAATTCAAAACATAGCAATACCAACCTACTACTACTACACTGTATGAGGGCAAGAAGAACTATTTCTATGACTTTTCATACTGATGTAACATTAAACTTAGAAAATATTACTTATGATTTGTGCTCTCCAGAGTGGAGGGATCTCGGAAAAGCTCTCTTTGGAATGCAGAGACTTGGTTTCAACCACCAGAGGGAGTCAATTTGATATTTCAGGACAGCTACAAAACTGGAAGGAGCAGAAAAACCTCTAAGAGAAGAACTAACAAATATTGCTATTTAATCTAGATTCACGTGGATACCAAACATAATGAAAATAAAGTATAATTGGGGTTCTTTTCAGTGAGATAAGAAAATCACCTTTTTCACTTCAAGCGCTCATTAACAAAATTCCTACTAGTACACTTCTGTGACTTCAGATTAACAAAATTTTAAGGAATAGAAGTATTTTACATAAGAACAATATTTATATTTCTTTGCAATCTATTACTCTTTCTTAAGTTCAAGACAGTGCCATACAAAAGTTTTTTTTACCAGCTGTAAATACAGCAGGTTTTCTTCAGTTTATTTATGGTTCTGTCAACTCAATCAGTAAGTAGGAGTTATGGATTTACTATGGTGACTACAGGAAACAAACAGACATGTCCCTTCACTCTGACACACTTTTGCCTTTTTAATTTTTAAGAACTGGAAAAGCAAACTATAGAAATTATTAAGATGATGGAAACTTTCTTAGTACATTAGCTGGAGATATTTTCTATTATTATTATTTTTAATAAACACTGAAAAAAATGGTTCTGCATTCTGTAACATTCTAGAAACTAATATAACACTTCTAAAAATTCATCTGTGATGTCAAAGAAACAACAGACATTGAAAATTTCTATGCAATTCTGATGCCACTTAGCAAGTGCAGCTCGGAAAATTGAAAAAGCCAAAAGTTATTACCCATTTTTGTTTTTCCACATTTCAGCAGGTCCATTTTTCTTACTAGTGGTTGGTTTTTTCTCTTCATCTCATCTGATACACAGAAAGTAAGTGGACATTTCTTCAGTTTCAAATGAGAGAGTCTTTCTCAAGTAAGTTTTGCAAGAAATTAAATTTCCTACTAAGAAGTCTATAAAAATCAGTGGGAATTCTTCTCAAATTTCAAACTTAAGTTTTGGAAATCCACAGATTGGGCCTGGAACAGGCACACTAGACTAATGGAGTCAAGCACTAGAAATTACTCTTTGAGAAATTCTCTGGGTCCTTTGAGAATCTCAGCCTAATCATTTAAATAAATCCTAGTCATATGGAAACTCCCACCCCCCACTTAACACATTAATCACTCAGAGCAGAAGTTCCCTCTCACCAGACCTAAAATGAACAACTCTCAGCACATTTAGTCCTGTTGACTGAGCTTTTGAACCTGGCTGGAAACAGCATGACAACAAGCTAAAATTCTGCAATACAAGAGGCAACTTGCAAGTAAGTGTTTAAGTTCTGCACTCTAAGCAGAACTTTTTGTGATCAATGAGATGGCATCCCATGCAATTATTGTAATTATTGCATCAGGCATTGCATATTAAGGACTGGGAGAAAAACGCAGTGCAACTAATTGAAGCTTTGCCATGGAAAAGCTCTAGTACCAATTTTAAGGCAAAGCACTGAGAGTAGGCTTATTACCATAAAGAATTTATTAATATGTTTGCTTTAACATGAGACAAACTGGAATCTAGCCTGAATCATCCTCATCAAGGCTCTTCCTTCATCAAGGCACTGCAGAAGGCTGCACTAGCAGCAGCATACCTTACTAAGTTCTTCTATTCAAAAACTTTGTTTTTCTCATAAATGTGAAAATTCTCCCTGACTGCTTCCCTTCTTATGATTTTTATATTTGTGCCATGCACACTAATATCTCAGGGTTATGCTGCTAAGAAACAGGAGTTCATTTTGGCAAATGAAGTTATTTTCTGTAATTTTAAGGTGTGCTTGTTTTTGCTTTTTTCCCATTAATTAGGATCTCATAGTGCTTACCTGAACTGAAATTTCTACACTGTTATGGATTTCCCAAAAGCCAGTCTTGGCCAGGCACATTCTCTGCTGACCGTAAAGCTCAAGTAATTAAATGAATGCTGAGACCATGGTAGCACCCATAAAGCATATTTCACACCATGTCCTAGGAACTGAAAGTGATGAGTACACCCCACGAAGCTGACTTCCCCCTGCTCACCAGCATAAACCACCCCATCCCAGAGCCAACACAAAATCTACACAGTCACTAGCTACTCATCACTGCAGAAAGGACAGGAATAGTAGGGCCTGGACACAGCATAAGTGGGGAGAGAATGACCAAGGATCAGCCCATCTGCAGGAAAGGATGTCTGGAAATGCAGCTGATGGAGATGACTCTGATTTCACTCATTCCAAGTACGTGACAGTTGACAGCTATGTACCTGATGAAACACCTCAGAGAAAAGCTGATACCCAATGCTATTATCTCTCACTTTCTCCACAGATCAGAATCCCAAAGTGATCAAGTACTCTTGGTTTAGAAAGAGATAACTTACGCACCCATAAAATTCCATTTCATTTCCAATCACATCTATGTCTGCCAGACCAAAAAAGATAGCTGAAGTTGCTAGTCAACACACATGTAAAACAGCTTCTGACCTTAAATGCCTTTTGAATACAGTTAAAATGAATGGCTCAACTTTGACACCAGAGATTATGAAAAAATAGCATATGACTTTTCTTAAAAAAATGTGACAACAATTAAACGTCAGAGTCCATTATTATCTTTATTCATCCATTTCCAGAACATGTACCATCTTTCATACAATTTGCCCCACCTCATCTTAGAGGACATTCTGATAAAGTAGAGAGCTGAGAAATACATCTTTTTCTGAAATAAACGTTACTCGGTTCTAAGAATTTGCACAATTCACTTCCTTAGCTCTTCCTTGACAATGTCTATTTAGAAGAGATCTATTTATTCCTCACCACATTTCACAGTTCCTGTTTCTAAATGAGAATCTTATTAACAAAGGGTAGAAAGACACAAACATGACTAAAGAAACCAAGGCTCTTTCTTCTAACGTAGGTAAAGTGGTGTTTCCAGAGGGGAAAAAATTCCAAAACCTTCAAAGATGGGCCTCAATGCAATTTACCTTTCAAGACTTTCTGATCTTGCTGAAAAAGAGCAAAGTATAAAGGGGTTTAAGATTAAATGACTAATTGTAGATAAATATATTATACTACAAATGGTTTCCAATTTGCTGTTCATAAATAAAGGTCAAAACTGACCTTCTCCCAAGAAACAGATCTGTAACTACTTCATGATAAATGATTGTCTGTTCACCATTATTGTCACATTGGATTACAAGCACTTCTTCCTTCCTGTAATACAGTGGACATCATGTTAAAGTAATTTCAAGATGATAGATGGTATTTTCAAACAAAAAAACCCCAGTGGAGTGAAAGGAATCCACTTTCCACAAGTTCACTCTGTGCATAGTTATCACTCTTGTCTCATTATTTTCTGCTTAAACTAAATTACCTACGTCCTCTTTCATACTGCAATATTTTCAGGGAAAAGAACCCTCAAATACATAGAAATTTGCTGAAAGAATATGAAGATCACAGCACAGACAATAAAAAGAGCAATGGAAATGTGGAAAAAAACTCCAGCCAAACACAACCATATTTAAGGAGATCATGTAGCGAAATTCAGATTTTTTTGTGTGTGCTTTGAACAGATGGTGTGTATTTGCTCCTTCCCATGCACTTTATAAGCTCTCCACCATCGTCGCCAGGTACTGCTTTTGACTATGGAACATTTGCTGGTGCCTCCTCCTGCTGTGAAACTTCTCTGGTAGGGTCATTGAAACAGGGGTGTAACGTTGGCATGGGCATGCAGAGCTGCTCTGATCCTTCCCTGCGGCTTCCTTTCCCACAGTAGGCTACCCAATATTCCAAGGCACAGGCCGAACCAGAATAAACTTCCTGCAAAATGACTGTGGTTCCATTCCTCAGGCCAATCCAGGGCACCAGGGTCTGGCCACAGTCTCTTGAGTACAGATGTATCAACATCCTACTGGAGTTGTTGAGTACAATGATTAATGCATTGAAATACCTGTATTTGCTAGCACAGTGTGTTCTTAGCCATTTTCTTAGGCTTTTTGGAATCTTTAGCTTGCAATGTCATAAAAGATTAGAATAAAACACAACCCACAAAGGTTTCTTCTCAAAACACCTTTTTGGCCACAACATGAACTCCACTGCATCCCTGTGTGCCATTAAAGTGAGTAATCTTAAAAGCAATAGTAATTGAAAAGTATCTGGAAAAAGGGAGACGCTTGAAATTTTGTTCCATTTAGATTTTTTTGTAAAACTACATATAATTTTATATTGATCCTGATTTTAATATTTATTTTATTTTTACTATTAAAACATGCTACAAACAGTTTAGTCAAAAACCTCAGAAGCATCGGGGTCCTCTATCATAAATCAATCAAGATAAAAAAGAGCACCTAAGAAAAAAGAAACATTGATTTCATTTGTAGTTTACATTTTTATTTAATGTATAAATATATATATATATAAATATCTGTATGTACAAGGAGAGATAGACTAATAAATAGACACTCTAATACCCTGCCAAGCACTGCAAAATAAAGAACCGTTTGGATCGTGCTAGAAAAGTGTATTTCTTCTTACATAATGTTCCAGCTAAGGGTTAGTACGGAAAGCTAGAGAAAAATGGTTCGAGTATAACCATTATTAAATCCAAGAAGAGCTTAAAATTACACCTCAGGGAGCTAAGCTGCTTCACGCTGTGCATAAGCTGCACATCTCCTCTCCCAGCAGCTCTGGGCAGCCCTCCCAAGCAGGGCGCAGACTGTAACAGATCTGCTGCCATAATCCTCTCCCCGGAGGAAAGGAGGAGCTCCCTCCTCTTGCTTTAGGAAAGGAGATGAGACATAGGCTGAAGTCACTTTGAGCTGTTTGAGGCTTAAAGTGACAGACACACGAGATACAGCCAGTGATAGTTCTGATTGCCTTAATCAAGCAGTATTTGTAATCAGAGTCCATGAGAAGCAAGGGCAAGGGCTGTGAAACACACAGGAGCTGAGTAAGAAGGGACTGCAAAGAATTACTTCTTCATGGATGAATATGAATCCTACACCCCACACTTAGCTAGTAAAACATAATCCTGTATTTAATACAATTAAGCCAATTAACGCCATATGAACACTATTTAAAAACTTGTCAAGTTGGACAGCCCAGCGCATTGGGAACAGCCTTCATTCAGCAATGATAAAACCACTTTTACATTAAACAGAACTTTTGCAGCAGAGGACAAGTGAAATGAAGTGAAGGAAACTTCAGAACAAAAAATAACCCATGATAATTGATATTGACAACTTCCAGTAGCCACCTCCCAGCCATCTCAGTGACCTCTCAAAGACAGAGCCACCAACATGAAGCCAATAGTCTTTAGCAAGTTTCAAACTAAGTAAAGAAAACCATCTGGTAAGAAAACTCAGCCAGATAGCCACAGAGCTGCAAAACTGCTTTCCTGAGGCTGTCTGACATTGGGATTGTGTACTAGAGGCAGTGGGGTGATAAGGGAGTCTCTTTTTTGCCACACCCCACTGGATGAGTGGGTGCAATATGGGGCACAGTCAGGTAAGGACAGAGCAGTGGAAATCATGCTCTTGGTCTTTCTAAGACTGTTTGTGCTCCTCTCCCTGTGCTTTCCTGCTTACAGTTGGCCTCATAGCACCAGCACACATAGTAAGACAGAGGAATGATGGAAATAATTTCTTCATTTCCTTCGTGATTCATATTGGCATACAGTCAAAACAGCTCCCTTAAGTGTGGTGGAGAAGAACCTCACGGATTTTAACAAGACAGAATAATGTAAAAGGGCTGCCAACTCCAGGTCTAATGCTGATAGCTCTAATGAACCTCTGCACTATGGTAGACCTTGAAGTCTGGGTCTGGGCTGAAATAATCCATGTCAGCCAACTGTTTACCAATGGAAATATTGCCAATATCCTTCTGTTGTGACTTTTACACATCTTAAAGGACAAGGAGTTCTAGGTCTCTCTTCAGTCGAAATATATAACTAATAATCTCAAGTAAATGCCTATTTGCTTTCATTCTTACAGATTTTGCTCACATCTTTTGGTCAACTTCTGGCTGCTAAACCTTATCAGAGTACTCACCTGTACAGAGTACTCACAACAGCTCTCTTAGCCCAACAAGCATCTCACATTATTTTGCTGATCTGTGGTAAAGCAGGTAATTTCAGAGAGAAAAACTTGGATGGATGAAAAGGCACTGGGGGAAATCATGCATTTAACCACACTGCATTATAAAACACACATGCACAGATCTGTAAGTTTTTAGAGTACTTACAGAGATAATAAGCATTCAAAAGAAAATCCATGCCTTGCATGTTAATTCCCAACCTTTCTCCTGCCTCCTTTGACCCATGCTCTCAGCAGAGTCCTGCTTATAGTCAGTCTGCCATTACTTTCCAGGCTGTGGCAGTCCCCTAAAAGCAATGCTACTCAGCATGTTTTGAAAAAGGGGACTGGCATATACCCCATGGCCAAGCTGGAGCCTATTTTCTGCTCTCCACACTCTTCAGGGACAGATCAAAGACAGTGACAAATCTACAGGCAGAAACCATTAGTTATTCACACTGCGAGCATACTCTCCTCATATGGACATTTTGCAATCTCTCTTATCTGGGCACGTATATTTGAGCACATACATAATAAAATCTGATTGATTACACTGGAAATTTCCCTGCTACTACATCCTAATATTTAGATTGATAAATAAGAATTTCCTGCTTCTTGGAATCATCTTCTGAAATAACTTTCTGGATTTTAAACTGCGCCCTTGAATTACCAGTTTAATCTATTAATGCGTTAATGCTGCAGTTTTTGTGAGTATTGCATAATCCTTTAGTGAGAAACACTACAATGTGGTGTTACTTATGACAGTCTTCTCCAATGCCAGTTTCCGCTCTGAAAACCACCATACAATTTGCTTTTCAGATCATATTAAATAATCCTTCATTGGATTAAACTGCTATCATTTGTTATGCTGTTAGCAAACTGCTGGGTCTTACTAACTTCCATGTATTTTGTGTACAATTTTAATATCATCTCCATTACAAAATGCTTTCAAAGCTTAAAAAATCATCTTTACTTTGGCATGGCATGTTTAATTTATAAACACTTTCATCTGTAGTCAGTATTTTCCTGCCACATTTTTGTTTGCAATTTTGATGGCAAACTACAGATAACAGAGCAGTCAGCTCTACATGAAAGTAAAGACACAGAGCAGATATCTTCTACTTAGACAGGTATGCAAAACACAGCAGAAGCTATGTACAATTCGGAGCACAACAGCTCTTTGTGGATAAATGATGAAATGATTTCTACCAGTGAGTGGTAAGTATGCATAACAAATAGCTGTATCACTGTTTGGTTTGTGGGTTTTTTTAAGAAAACGGGGAGAAGTACATGACTGGTATCTACACTCTTTACTGACCATTTCAGTAGTGTTTCTATAAATATGGCACATGAGCAGCTATAAAGAAATAGATTTAAAAATAGGTCATAGGCATTAGGAGCAGATTACACTGTGCAGGTGGGAAACAATGATTTCTGGCACAAATACAGATTATGTCTGCGTTCAACATGAAGGAATTCTCCATCAATACAAATCAGCTGCCACCAGTGCTGAACGAGCTCATGTCATTGCAGAGTAAAGCATGAATCTTTGACACATCTCTATTGCCTTCCTTGAGATATTTCTATCTCAAGGGAGTAAAAAGTCAGAAAACAGAAACATTTTTAATGTGGGTTGTGTGAATAGACCTGTGATGTGTGCCTATGATAAAATAAGATTGCATATTCCTGATGACTGCTGATACTGGGTGAGAAACTACAGAGAAATACACAGAAAAGAAAGAAAACGTGCTATTCCTAGAAAACAGTCACAGCTAGGGTAATTCAGGAATAGAATGAAGGCCAATTTTCCCAGAAGAACCTTGTTTACCAATGCCAAAGAGCACAGTGTGGATGGATGCTCTTGAGAACCCTAACTGCACAGCTCTTCTTCCCCCACCCGGAGTGGGATGGGCACCAGATAGGTTATGACCACCACTATCCACCAAAGACTGCTAACTGCTTTCCTAAAAGGCATAATAGAAGAACCATCCTGGCTGTCTGCCTCCTCCTGAGATTCATCTTTTGGACACAGCATTCTTTTGCCCTTGTTTTGCCAGTTCTCTTTAAATGAAACACTAAGATAGGAGAGTATGGCTGCAAACCAGCCACAGGAAAGTGGCCACATACTTGCCACACTTCTTACAAATAGCACTGACTTTAATATTTAAAAAAATCTTACCATCCTATAAAATTCAATATCTTGATAATCATGGAAAATGGGACATATACCAAACCCTTGCTTCTCTCAGTCAAAGAGTTTCAAAATAGCAGATTTTCCTTTGCAGTTAGTAAGTTATTCCTCACTCCTTCTGCTTTTGTTTTCAGTAAGGCAGAAAAAAAAGGGAGAAGGGTGGAAAACCTGTAAAAACAGTATTTGCCACTATTGCAATGTCCAATGTCCACTGTAGCATATATAGACAGACTTCTAGAGGAGAAATTGAAGCTCAGATTTGGACTCAGAGTATAGATGACTTTATTCTCCTTTGGTTTGTTTTTGCTTTGTTTTGTTTTGCTTTGCTTTGTCAGAAAGAAATTAGGGAGAGAATATGCAGAACATCATGAAATCAGTGTTTTCCAGAGAACTAAATCTCAAGAGATGTCTAATTTACACTTAAAATTCCTAACAATCAGTTGAAATTAGTTCTAGATTTACTGCTATCACAGATTCATATGCATTCACAGAACAGTACCCATTAGGCACATTTCCTGAAAGAGTAAAAAGAAACCCCACACAGGTTTCAGTCACTGGCCAAAATGCCACAGTCACAATCCTCAGCAGAAAACTATGCAGGGGAATGAAGAAAAAAATAAATAATGTCAGAGATCAATTGCCAGTTGAAAACTCATGGAGACACAATTTTTTCCTTCAAAAATGTATCTTCATTCATATGGAGTCCAACTGATGTGCTTTAAAAGGCTCTTCAATAGAATTCTTTGACATCTGTAATAATTCCATTTAATGCAATATATTGGCTTTTTTGGCTATCACTACTAACTATTCATACTGCTAATCATCTTAACATTTTATTTCCTGAGAAGTGAACTGGTATAGAGAATGTAACAGAAAATGTTAATCAACTGCACAGATATATATTTAAATAGGATATGGTTATTAAATTAGATTTTAAATTGGCACTAACTTCAAGTAGACACTCAAGAACAGGAAAAAGTAGTTTTACGGCTGTTAGTCTACATTAAACATTGAATCACAAGTGCTTATTTTTTTCAAAGGGCTTTTTTCTCTCATCTGTTCCCCAACTCTCACCACATTCCCTGCACTCAGCTTCTAATTCTCAGTTCCTAGCCATCAATACAAGCTCAGTGTTCCAGTTTATCCTGTCAGGTTTTTCTCTTTCCTACCCAGGGAAAGCAAGAAGAGTAACTGAGCACAGGAATGACAGATGTCCTTTTGGTACTTGGATTCAGGTTCAGATGCAGCCTACAGCAGCCAAGAACCAAAACAGCTGAGATCTGAAACGGAGCACATTCAAATGTAGATGAGATGAAATCCTCAGGTTATCTACACAGCTCTACAATTTCTGTAACACAGAAAATGTGGTTTTATCAAAATCTTTATATTGTCCAGATCTTTACAAAATAAGTAGACTAAATGCATTTTTCTAGTGTGATAGTACAAGTATGTTACTGCCACAACAAATTCCAAAACTTTTGCCCCTGAATCCGTACAGTCAACATATTCTTAAAGATCAGCAGAAATTTTAATCAGGGCACTGTATGTGACCCATGGAAGCAACTCGGGTAAGGCGACCCTTTAAGGGTTTGCTTTGTTCTTCCCCTGCCATTGTAGTATCACCAGTCTCTGGGAGCTTATAATAATTTAATTAGCTCCATGCTCATCTATGGTTTGCACTACTGCTGAATGTAGGGGTGAGCTACTGTAAATCAGTCTTGGACTAAGCAAATGATCTGAAATCAAAGAATTGAAGACAAGAAAATAAAAGACTATAAATGACTGATGAACATAATTCAGATGCCAGAGTGATTTTGATTTGGCAAAAGTCATGCTTCATTGAATTGAGTGAAACTCTTTCACTGGGGAAGATGAATTGTATAGTAGGTGAAATAAGAATATTAGAGAAATATATTTGATTTTTTACCCAGATTTGGTAATTGCTATATGGAGGTAGATGTGCTTAATCTAGATGAAAATCTGATTAGCATCATTCCTGAAATTCTCTTGCAATACACATTAATTTATTCCTTTGGGCAAATCCTTGTCATTGGTTAAAATAAAAAGTAAATTCCAACATGATACAGAGAAACAAAATCCAACATATTTAAAATCTCTGTGTATTTATCCCTTAATACTTATTCTGGAATTAATTTTGAATGTCATTAAACCCTTCAAAGATCCTCAACTAAAAATCTAAGGGTATTTTTTTTTCCAAAAGCACACATTAACAGAAAAAGAAAAAAACAGACGAAATGTATTGGTACTGCAATTGAAACAAAACTGCTGTTAAGAAACATTTATCAGATCTCTGTGGATGCAACAGTTAATAGATGGCATCAAGTTACAAAATCTTGTCACTTGTTACAAGCAATCTTGTTTCTAAGAATGAAATGTTTGGCAATGTAGGATGCCAAAGTTCTCATTTTTTGTAGTGAGAATTTCTCTGGCATAAATCCTTGGAATTAGCCTGCATCAGATGAAACTTGAAAATTCGCAGCATCAGTGTGCTTTCTTACAAGATGTTTACAGTAAGAGCTTGCATTTTCAGCAGATAGGGGTAATCACTTCCTCCTTCTATTCAAAGCTCTGCACTTCTGAAAAAACAGAGATCTACATATTAATATATTAATAATATTTTGAGAGAAGCCCTTTGCTCTTTAAAGGAACAAAATCCACTGAAGATTGTTTTAGCTGAAATGAGTAACCTTACTGACAAAATTTGTTTCAGGGAGTTTCCCAACCAAGGAGACACACAATGTTAGTTTCACTTCATGATACTATTCCAATATAATTCCAAAGCAAAATTATTTTCAGTGTAGTCATATTAACCTGTTTAAATAGAAATTCTAAGTGTTTTTTGTATTTCCTGATAGAGAGTTAATTTAATCTAGGCTCATTTTACCCTGGAGTGAAACTCCACCTTACTCAGTTACTGAATACACAGAAAATTTACTGCATATTTACCATGTGTCAAAACTAATGACATCAGTGGATATCTAGTTGCCTAGAGCCAGATGACAGAGCTCTGCTGACTGAAAAGGAAACTTTGCCAATCTGTGCCACCTTTAACATTTTGCTAGATAAAGGAAAACAAATTGGAATCCACAATCCTTCCACTTTGTAGCAATAATAAATGGCTTGTAAAACCACTAGTGCTGGTGAATAATGTCTAACAATATGAAAAAAAAATTAAAGCTTGAGTGCTAGAGACCTGTTTTGCACTTTGACTATATGCCAGCCTTCCCTCTGCTGTCTGAACTGAGAGTTCTTGGATTTTTGACCTTCCAGGGTATAGTAACCCCAGAGAAAATACAATCTCTTGTCTACCATATCTACATTCACCACCAGTAAAGATCAATAGATTATAAAAAACTACTTCTGCCATGATCCTAGGATAGGTGACAGTCCAACACCAAGATACTTGGTGCACTAAGTAATAATGCCACTTGGAAATGGGTTACCTAATAACACTCTGATATGAAAAGGTGTAGAGACCCCAAAGTCTCAAACCCAGAAATGCTTTCAAGGGGATTTGGAATAGTCATTGAGAGAACTGCAGTGAAGTTTCACACTTCCTGATGATTCTAGATATTATAATGATGACAAAACATACAGCTACTCCTTTCATTCCTTTACCTTTCTCTTTCATTAAGAGCTCAGTAGCTGTTCACTGTGCTGTCAGCTTACAGCTTGAAGACCTATGCTAGTTGAGAGAGGCAAGGAACATGATATTCCCCACAGTTGTGCCAGCCTCCCTGCAAGAGGTCTGTTCTTCTGAGTCAGTCTGCTGGAGGTAAGTAGTAATTTAATCACCATGCTCATTCAATGCTCATTCAATTTTTTTGTCAATTATCTTTATGTTAGATTATTTTTTATCTTAGTATTTTTATGTGCCAACTGCAGGTTCTGTATTTTCTTCCAAGGACACTGGAAAGTCATTTCACAGACATAAATAACAAGGACAGTGTGTTTTGATTGGCATCAACAACCAGTTTAAACTCATAATGGTGTTCAAGTGATGAAGATCTCAAGATTACTACCAAACCCCTGAGCTAACCATGCATTCCTCTAAAATGAATTTACTAATTCTGCCTAAAATTCATTCACATTGCTCCCTTTGAAACTATTTTTAGCAGGGTGCTTTACATTATGAGCAACATCTAGGGAAATTCTTCGTGGATGTCTTATTGACTGGACAGCACACCTGTATAAATTCAAGCCAAGTCTTTGCATTAGCCATGATCTTAAACTGCTGACTGGCAGAGATCCCATTCCTTTCCTTTGAGAGTGCTATATGCAGGGTACCTCTTTAAATTCTATTTAGCCTCCTTTCTTTTAAGCTATGTAGGCTGTTCATATCCTTTGTACTACAAATAGAACAGATACAGTTAATTGAAGGCATCCCTGCTGCTGAATTTAGCCTGCTAGTCTGGTAGTCTGAAACTTCAGAGGAAGTTCCTATAACACAATGAAAGGCTACTTTAATTTCCTCTGACCCCATTACAGACCAAAACTTTTTGATAGAAAAAGGGTTTTTTAAAACAGTAGGAAGAAGCAGTTCTACCCTTCCAGCAATATGCTTCTAGCACTCACACCAAGCAGAAGCTGGATATCTTACTAGTGTACAAACACCAGCTCACAGGAATTGAATCAGGATGCAAAAAAAACTAGGAGGAAAAGTTTGATTTTACAAACTGAGACTTTAAATTCATTTGCAGCAACACACAGATAATATATTAGAATTTAGGGAAAGTTTTAAAAACTTTTACTTCCTTAAAGACCTTGGATGAAGAGTCAGGTGTCAGCAATCATTTGCCTTCCAAGTGTTTTTGAGAATCCTAAGGTCCTTCTTACACCATTTTCTTTATGCTTAAGGAATTTTGAAATGTGTATCTTAAGTAAAGAAGAAACTTTAGCGTTTAAGTGCTATTTTACCACAAGATCTGTTTAAAAACCAAGATGTTTGCTTGCTTTTAGACCTAGAGAAGGAATTCCTATAACTTTTTGTTTCCATAGGGACTGTTAAAAGGTGGTATATGTAAAGTTCTTCTGTAAATGCTCAGGTTATACTGGAAACTTGCAAGTATAACCCTAGTTTTTGGAAAATAGTGCTACTGCTTCATTTATGTGTAGTCACTATTTGCTAGATGGAACTACCCACCCTATCTTACAGTTTACTCCTTCCTGAGAAAACAGGAGTTAGTGCTAGTGAACCTACTAGAATACATAATAGATCAAATAACCTCAAAAGCTGCAGAAGGAATTTACCTTATAAAGCTTTTCTTGAAAAGAGTACTTTAATGCTACTTTGAAGTATTTCAATGCATCTTTAAGTAGCAGGGTATTTAGAAGCCTGTGATTCTGATAACACTGTTTCCATTTTAAACTCTATCCTATTTAGAATTTCTGTTGCTCTGATGTTTTGCTCTTAAGAGTGAGTTTGGAGGTCTTGACCTCTTTTCTCAACTGCTGTTGCAAATATAAGAGAGACATTTTTGAGACTGGGACTAGAAATACCTAGCCATTTTATGATTCTGGATTATTTTCTTTTGCTTCAATTGTTTAATGTGCTTCTGGAAATATTATTATCCTAAGTCATTAAAATATAAACTGCACTGGTGGCTTTCAGGAATTGGGGAAGACAGTGGGAAAAATTATAAATGACTGAGTTGTTTCCTTTAGAAATATACTTTCCCTGAATGATCATTAATTACTTCCTACATAGATTTCCTAAATAATTACATATACACTACATTTGTATCGGTTAGCCTGAGCAAGGTTGATGAATTTGAGGTGATTTATTAAAATAGACTGCAAAAAGGTCTTATGCTTCACACTGTGCTGTGAAGCACTTTACACTTGGGGTCTTTTCCAATGCAAGCTTGCCTCTGAAGTGGTGAGCTGTGGAAATTTTTGAGAAGAGGGGAAAAACAACCACCTACAGTACATTAGAAGCAAATGGCAGTATAGCAGTCCCTACACACACGACATTCTTCCTGTCTGAGCCATACAAAGCTGGGTCCCAGTTCTAGGATTTAAGACTCACCAGTTAGCTAGCTCACTTCACCCAGCAATGTGCAGAGGAAGGGGCTGTAATTAAGGGCTCTAAAGAAACCCCCTTAATTCCAGATGGAATGCATCCACATTTCTGTGATTTCTTTCTTTATGGATAACCAAACACACTTAGCTGCACAATGCCCTGAACATAAAATGTGGGGATTTGTTGTCTGTTGCCCTCTGGCAGCTTTGTCAGTCTCGGATGGACCCAGAAAACCAAAAGAGCAAAACAAACCAAGACACTCCAGGAAATGTCCAACTGTGCTGTGACTCCGGGATGGGGTGGGTATGTTTTCTTTTAATGAGGGCTGAATATTAGTCACATCTTTGAATGTTGTTCAACACTGCAGATATTGTTGATAAAACAGAATACTTGCTGTACTAAAAGGACGTTTATAGAAAAATTAGCACAGATGGGGTGAAATTATAAATATGTTGTCTGGACATCTGTGTCATTTATACTGAAAAACCTAAAATGAATGATAATTATCCACATTTAGTGGAGCAAACGCAGAAAGATTATTCACTATGTAAATAATACAGTGCTTTGGCCCCCCTCCAGCAAAACTATATAGGCAAAAAAAATCTTCAGGCTTGCACTGGATAGTGATTCTTATCTAGGCCCAAAGCAGCACTGGCTTTCCCCCATGTTGAATCCGTAAGAGTAGGATCAATTGACCCATTCATTGGATTGCAGCTCAGTATTTCATACACTCATTTACAAGCACAGAAAGTTGAATGATTAAGGCTTTAAATATCACTATTACTTTATAAAGATTTAACAAATTTATACAACGCAATAAGAAACCCCAGAAAAGAGACCAAGGTCTTTTAATAAAATTAGCTAACCCAAACTGTCTTAACTCCAAATTATACACTGGTTTTCAATTCACTAGTGCTCTCAAATTTGCATTTTTTATGAGGATAACCAGGTTTTCTTCTAGTATTTATTACTTTCCTGGAGTGTTTTCTGCAGCTGTAAAGTTACATAATGCTCAAAAGATGACAGAAAGACTTCCTTAGGACTTTTAAATTACTGTCTATCGTGCACTGGGTTTGAGTGTTCTTTCAGTTACAAGCATTTTATTTATCCTTTAGAGTGATGTGTCCTTTGAGCTCAATTGTTTATTTCAGAAATGGCAATAAGAAAAATGACAGGTGGAGCTCATTTCAAATATAACTCTCTCCCCCAAGACATCAGTTTTCCAATGGATGATGTGTGGCATCCATTATATTTAAAATGGCTTTTTCTCCTCTAATTGAATTCCAGATAGTTATTTTTGTCAAAAACAAAGGTTTTCTGTGTTCCTAAAATAATTAGGCCTGATTGCAAATCAAATTATCTAATTTCAAAGGCTTGTATCCCTCTCTGAAATGCCCATTACAGACAGACTACAGATGACTAAGACTTGTGTCATCCGTGACTTTATTAGGAGAACATTCTAAGTCCTTCACTTTCCCTGTAATCAGAACTATAATTTCTGCAGGTTATTTTAAGATCAAGCTACAGCTAAAGCAGGAAACTCAATTTTATTCTGAGCTCCAGACATGTCGACACAGCAAAGCAGGGCTCCAGTTTTATAGGCTATCTTCTTACATAAAGCCTAACACTGGTATTAAATTCAAGTTCTCTATGAGATACACCATACTGACTACTATCAGACAGCTCTCTATTTGTGGAATGAAGTGTGGCACAAATGTTTGTTTTGATAATCTGTTTATAAGCTACCCTTGTAGAAACAATACAGGCTCAGTATGGCCACATCCTTCTCTCTCTCATTTATTTTTAAATGAATAAGGAAAACAATCCTGTGCCCAAATGGAAGAGAAGAGATAATGTAACAGCAGCAATGTGCCCTTAAGTCACCTAACAGCAAGCTCAGAGCACATGTTTCCATTTAGCTCTGCAGCTTTTTTAGTGGTATTTGTTTCAGTAAAATTCCAGTCAGTTATAGAATTAATTTATGGAGATAGACTTTACTCTTAATTCTGCTAAGACAGTTAATCATGATGTAAGCTGTTGCACTAACAGTGTAAAGAAAGTGCAAACACCCTTCACCTTTAAAATGTGAAAAATATACCTCTTAAATGTAAAGAAATATTAACAAAATCTTTGGGAGGACATGCAATACACTTTGCAAAACTAACGTGTGATGAAATGTAAAAGTAAATTAGCAGCGACACTGCAGCCATGAGGTTTTCTTGAGGCTGTGGAAAAAAATAGAACATTGTTAGTACTACACTACTTTTCAACAGCCTAAAGTGGGCCTCACAGCTAAAATGTCATTTCACATTTGATTTCCTATTGCCAGAATATAACTTAATTAACTCTTTTTTGCCAGTTTGATGTTTGTAACTCAATAGAAAATCATTCCTTCTTTTCTTTAATGTCTTTAATGTCTTCTCATCCTCCTAAAAAGGGCTTGAGGTTGCCCACGGTATCAATCGGTTACCTCCACCTACACACTGTTTTCTGAATTGTTCCTTCCTTTCCACTCACTTTCTCGTTTTTCCTCACTAAAGAAACCTGTCTCCCACCTCATTTTCTCCCTCAACCTTAAATGTCTTTCACGCTGGCTTTTCATTCTGCATTGTGTACCAAAAAGTACACAAAAAGGAACTGATGCTAACAGAAGTGCTTACGAGTTCTAACTGCTTTTCCCATTAGAATTCACTCAAATATTATCTTGGCTCTCTTTCTACCTTTTGCACCTGTGGTTTATTATCATAGGGAGAAGCAACACAGGCCAAATTTATTATTGCTTCTATTAGTATTACTGCTGTTGTTATTAGTACTGTTATCATTGCTATTAATAAATACTTGCATATCACTAAAGTTTTACAAATAACTAGATTATGTCCCAGTGGGAAGTTACCTGAATGTGAAGGGGAGGGAAAGAACAAAATGCAGCTTCTTTCTCTCCATGTCTCTTATCTTTCCTTCACAGCTCAGAAGCTGTAATTATCATAAGGCATCATGACTGTAGTTTACATCATGAATTCAAATTGGTAATGACCGTTGATAATTCCTTTGAAATTATAAAAATCAGGAATTTAAAAAAAAAATAGAATTTAATCACATGGGGTATAAACACATGAATACATTCCCCAAGTCAAGAATTACTCTAACTGCAGTTTATAAAACAGATCTGTCAGTCTGACTGCTTCACTTTGAAAGAGTAGCATGGTCCATAAATGAAGCTGACCTATGTAAAGCTGTAAGACATCTTTGCAGTCCAAATATCAGGGAGAAAACTTAGTATATGGGTGATAAAATAGCTTATTAGTGTGCTTAAGTTAGATGTAGAATTATATATTGTATTGATTCCCTGCTTGTTATCTAGAATAGTCACTCTTACACCACTCCCAAATAGCATTACAGGAATACCTGTGCAAATGTAAACGTTTCAAGGATGAGCAAGTGAGTGAGCCAAAGGTCTTCCACATATCAACAAATTATATACTTTAATACTAGATACTTTAATCAGAGGCCTTAATTTCATTTCATTTGGTTAATGATTCTGATAGGTGATCAGAAAATTTAGAAGGGTGAATTTAATCCAGTAACTTCATTGCACAATTCATTTTAATTCAGAAAGCAAAGCAGCTTTGAACAGTGACTGCAACAGAGAATCTGGGGCTGTAAAGAAAATGGATTTTGTTACCCCTGACATGAGCACCACTAGTAAGGAATATTTCACTGAGTTTCCACTCACACCCATTCAAACAAGTACACTCCTGGTTCCAGGTAAGCCACATATAAGTGCAAAGCTTCAGTGCTCTGCATGAAACTAAGGAGACAGACAAGTTAAAAAAAAAACCCCAAACAAACCAACAAAAACTAGCTAAGCAAAATCTCTTTATCCTTATCCCTCCTCAACACTTCAACATTTATACCTGCCAGACTAAGTGTTTTGGCTGCAAGAAAGCCTGATCTCTCCACAGCATTCAGGGAGAGAGGAGAGAAGTGTCAGCTTGGAGTGTTCTGGAGCAGCACTGAAGCACTCCAAGTTCCTCTGTTCTGTAAAAATGACTGCTGAGCACCAGAGGAAGATTTTGAGGGTCCAGCTTCCATTAATTAGATATTCTAAGAACTATAAAACAGTATATACATCTTTGTAATGCAGACAACTACCATTTTATTTTCTAAAGTAGAAAAAATTTCTACCTATCAGAACTGCATATATAGTGAACCTCTGTTTCTCTGTTCTCCTGACTATAAGCAACATGAAACTGCTTATGGTTACAAACACAATCAAGTTTACATTGAAAACTGAGCTGATTTACTGGGGAGAGACTGACAGAAAATCATTTCCTCATGACTGTTTGGAAATTTTCACCAAAAACTCACAGGAGAAATACTACAGCTTCCTCCTTCTCTTTTCCTCCATTCCTCATTCACTCCACTTCAGCATTACCCTGCTCATTACAGCTCTGTCCAGGCTGGTATCAGCTGGTAACTGATAGATATTGTACTTAAGCTGCTGCTTTTCATTCTTGTTGCAATTTAAGAAGCTACCAAGAAATGCCACTGAGAGATTGGAATTTCTAATTCCTTGGTTCTTGCAGAATGAATTGGAAATGTGGTAGTCACCCCAAAAACACTGGAAGGACAGCTTTTCTTATCCTGAGGTAGCAGGTCTGGGATAAGCCTGTGGCCATTGTAATCAAAGTGTACAGTGTTCTGCAAACTTCATATCATAGTTAATGCTTTCTCTCCTTTCCTTAAGCTCTTGGAGCTCACTAGAACAACAATATGAATTACACCCATCTGCACAAGTAGCTTAGTTCTGACATATCCCAAGTTCCCAATTTTGCAAGTTTCATAAGCTAGAAGATTCTTTTTAGGTGTTTTTACTTCTATTGGCAGATAATAATGGATTCAAAGGCAAAGTATCCATAGACATTTCAATAATTCACCCAAAGATAATCTAAAACAAAAGAGAACATGCGAATGAATACAGAGTGTTGCTATTTGTATCCAGGATATTTCTGAAATTGTAACAGTGAGTCAGCAAAACAACAGCTTGTGTGTTGGAGAAAAGCCACTAGAAACAAAGAAGTAGCACTAAAGATAGTTCACAAGAACTGACAGTATTTCTCAGAAATATTATAGTATCAACTTGTTTTGTATCAGTCGCTCACTCCCAGCAATTTTTAGCTAAACAGGCTTTATCAAAATCCAAAGAACTGATATGTTGGAAGAAAATGTTATGACTCTCCAGAAATCATATCACTTTCACAGAGGGCTCAGGTAATTATTCCTTGCCTATAGCAAAGCTCACTTCACTCTGCATAAAGATAAAAAATCTTCTACCTCACAAAAATATTCTGCTTTTTAAAGATGAATAAATGAATTAATTTTTTTAATATTAAATACTTTACTAAAATTCTAATCAGACTAAAAAAAATTAAGCCTCCAAATTCTGCCTTAAATAACAATTCTATATAAAGTAAGCATGAGGAACCTCAAGCCATTATCTTTTTAATGAGGGCACCATGAAATCACAGATATTCATTATACTTGTATTTTAAATGTTTGCTTTAGTTCCTATCCATAGCACAGCAAGAACAACCCCTTATGTTTCACAAAAGGTGTCGTGTGAATATATTCATATTTAGAAGAGTTCTATAAAGTGGGCCCAGGAAGAAATTGATAATCTTAGCATCCGGAGTAGGGTACAAACAGTGTGAACTTAATAATGCCTGTAGTCAGGCATGAAACCATGAAGTTATGGAAATATTTTCATTTTTCATCCACTGTGGCCATAGATGAAAGATCTGTAAGAAGAAAATGTGATGAGGTTACACAGCTCCTAATCCTACTGACTTCTTGCACTTTGTCCTTTCTCAAGTCCTTTATTCATTCTTTGCCACTTCCATCCAAGCTGCCCCTAGCTCCTATCCTTCCCACCTTCCATCCAGGCCCATCCTTCCCAACCTGTTCCATCTTCCCTGTGGTCCTCAACTAGACATAGGCTCCTTCATTGATCAGCCAGCTCCTCCCTATTCAGTTTTGTTTTTTCCCCCTTCTCTCCCATATTCTTCCAGTTTCCAGTTGGCCTTTCATCAAAGTCTACTTGTTACCATGCTTGGTGATGGAAGTGGAGGGGTCTGCAAGACAAACTGAAGGGTACAACAAGATCCTGCCTTTGCTTGACACACCCGGAATTGCACCAGGGCTGCTTTTGGCTGCTCTGCCTTGAAAACCAAGATTGACAAAAAGGACAAGAACACAACATGCTAACTGAGGACAGAAGACCTTGACACAAAGCAAAAACTGATCTGCAATTTAAATTTGGCCAACAAAAATAGATTTGCACAGTGAAAATGAAAATTCGTCTTTCGGCCACAAGTATCACATACCAATTCCTGATCTTAAGCATCAGAGCATCAGAGTTTCACGCTCTAGAATAAGGCAGGTAGAACTTTTCAAGGACAGAATAGTTTATTTTTGTCTAGCTCCTTTCTCAAAAAAGTTGAAAAGTTTCAGCCAAAAATAACAGGAGGGGAAAAAAAAAAGAAGCCATATTTTAGCAGACAGTTGAATAGCACCATCACAAGCTTCACAAATATTTACTTCCATTTTCTTCTAAAGTATAAATGTTGGTAGCACATCAAAGTAGTCTGAAAATCTCAAAGATACACTGGTTTAAAGGTAAGCATTATAATAAGAATTCTGTTCTCTTCCAGTATAAAATGTGGCATGAATAGACAAGGAAGAAAATATCTGAACAGTAAGAATGAGTTATCAGCCATGAAAGAAAAGTTACTAGCTATTTCATACTAACAGATGGTTAAAAATAAAAGATAACATATAACTTATGGGATCGTTTCACTTTGCTATCCTAAAATATATTTTCCCTTGCCTGTTGAAAAGCTTGGGTATTCCAGTTCCAGGTAACCGATGATTTGTCTACTCAGTTTAAGGCCTCATACAAACTTGTGAGTCCTGTCATTTCATAACACTAAAATCATTTCACTCAGTTCTTTGTGAGCATGAAACCAGAAGTTCATTTCCTCTCCCACCTGAGGTAGTTCTGCAGAAAAAAATTGCCTCTTCTTTAAGGAATTTAAGTTTTAGAAAGCACTTTCAAAGGCTGCAATCAACTTTAAGATGACGATGAACATTCAAATTACTAATGCTACTGGATAAAGTCCTTAGTAATTTGAAGTCTTGAATACCTATGGCCACAAAAAACTTTTCAATGTGCTAAGTTAAAGATCTAGTGACATTTATTTTGACAGCTGAAGTGTAAGACTTCATCGTTTTTTCACAGCCAATTGTAATCATTCTTAGAAAGCAATCATTAAAAAATGATTACATAGTCTTTTAATTTCACCTACATCTTTAATCATAAGGAACTTTGTCTTGATCTGGTACTTCCAGAATCTGTCAGTAAAAGGCCCTCTTTATAGCAGATTTATGGGGTGAAGTCCAGGTATAATACACACCATTTCATATTGGTGAATAAAGGTATGAGTGTCTGAGCATCAGAGAGCTCTAAACAAAAGGTTATCAGAACCCAAAGATTCAGCAGCTTGCTGTTTAGCTTACAGTGCTAAACAGGCATAACACATTATTTTATCCATCATTTTACTTATCAATAACTTATTTTCAGACTTATAAAATTGAATCAACTCTGTCCCACTCTCCACAAAGACCTCTGGGTGTCCTGGGGCTCCTGCCAATGGCGTGATCCCACTGCAGTAATGAAATTGGGGCAAGAGATTTCATTTACTTCTCTGCTCACTTATAGCCAAGTAGCTCCAGCAGGAGGGAGCTCAGCAAAGCCTTACTGCCTGTATCACTTTCCCCCTTCTCAAGCAACAACAACGGCAGTGTAGGCACAGGTGCCAGAAAAAAATGCATAAGAATATACAGTTTTGCGCAGGACTCAGGCTCAGCTGTGCACGGCAGCCCTGAGGCCTCCATTCTAAAGATAAAATATTTCCTGAAAGACTGAAGAACATCAGCATGTGATTTTGTTCTTTCTATAATAAGTAAGAATAATACTTAATTTCATGCTTCCCTTTTCAAGTTCATAAAAGTACGTAAGCCTTCACAGATGCATAACATTTGCTTTTGGCCCACGTACAAGCAAATGAAACTTCAAATCAGAGAGTAACTTTCTCTGAATATTTTTCCATATATAAAGACAAGCAATTGAAAGAAAATGGCAATTTAATTCCAGGCTTTACCAACTGGCATCAGATATAAATTAAGATCATTAATTTTGGGACAGCAATAAATGTTTAGATTTTGGACAAGTTGGATGTTTATTCAAGTCACGGTGAATAGTAATCAACATTTTTGCATTATTTAGTCAAATAAAAGTCAAAACATGAAGTGGACAGGAACCAGGACCCATCTACTAGACAGACAGTTTTTCTATACATTTTATCAAGCAAACAAACATGCCCTAAGGAACAGTGACTGATACCAGTATAATTGAGAGCTGTTCATATTTTGTGACAAAGTAATTTGAATTAATGCTACAATCTGTATAGACAAAATGCAAATAATTTTGTCCCAAATCATAAATTATTTTTCTTTGTTTTTTTCTCATTTGGTGATTTTTTCCCCTCAAAAAATGTTTCACCACGCTAAGGCAGAATCCAAGCCTTCCAAAGGTCTTGTGAATAAATTCATAGCTTTGCATGAACTGAGATAAAACAAAGGGAAAATGACAATAGAAATCAAAATTAAGAAAAAAGTTGACTTAATTTTATTTAACTTTGAAATAGTCAGTAGGAAACTAGGATACTGTCAGTCAAGATGAAATAAATAAAGTGATAAGGACTTTTATAATGTAAGACAGATGCCTCTTGGCAGAAAAATATATTAAAGTATTTATGGACAGTGCATTCAAAACACAACAAACATTTAATATTGAAATGTGACACTATGCATGCCAAATAACTAGACTTTTCATCTTAGCGCCATTTTCACTCATTGGAAATCTGATGGGCTGCAGATTGCTTTCTTTATTCTTTCATCTAAAAAATCAAAGCAAACATGCCAGTGCCATTTTAATAATCCTGGGAAATTAAGAGTAATATTTTCTTAATTTAATTTAGTCCACTACGATTTTCAACAGGCCTCAAAGTTCTTTTAATGCGTAGGGGCCTCACAGCTAACATAAATCCTACACACATCAGACATTCTTTAGGCCAAAGAATCCCAAGCCAGACAGATTATAAACACTTTCACCTTATTTCCTTCATGATGGGAGAACATTTGTTTGTACAAGGACCATTGTGTAGCTGTCATCATGTCCCAACATTATTGAGTATTTCTGACAGAATAAAGCAATGCAATTCATGGAAGTCCAAGCAGAGACATGAGGCAGCTCTGCTGTCAACTATATGGGTCATCTTGAAGAGAAAACCATGAGAAACACCTTTTATGGCACATGAGCTACAACCTCACCAAGAAGAAAAATAGACTCAAAGGTGACAGAGGAAAAGATCATGACGGGCCATGCGAAGAAAGAAAAATTAAGAATATTTTAAAGAGACTGTAAATACATAACTCTATACTGAAGTTTTCATAAATTAAACCTGATCTCTCATTTCCTAGAAGTCTAATCTCTTAGAAAAGCACATTTGTTACATCTAAGTGAAATTATTAGAACCCAGACAATAGTCAATATTCAGACACTGGCATGTACAATCCAAAGGCCAGTGAGTGAGATGGGGCAAACTGCTCCCGGAGGAAGCTGGTGCCTGCTCTGCAGAGGTGACAGGTAATTCTCACTGATTCACAAGCTACAACAAGCTTTCTCTTAAATTATATCAAATCCAGGAAGACCAGAGGTCTTCCTAACAGCACTGTACTTCCAGAACCAACCTTGCATGTAGGGCACACCAGATTTCAAAGGCTGACCTCTGAGTGAGAAGTTATTCTTTCAGTGCTGTCATGTGGCCAAGAGAGAACATGGGTTTGAGTGTGGCCAAAAAGGGATGACAAAAAGAGGTGGTAGGTATAAAATCAAATGGTCTCCTTTACCATACAGGATCTTATTTCTTTTTTCTCTATTATCCATATGAAGTAATATTATCAATTACCTTAATAAGAGAGATTTTTCAAAGCTGCAAAAATTAACAGCTAAGAAGTACAAAGGAATGACTGAGTAAAGAGCTAAATATTGACTAAATGCCCGAGAAATTTAAGGCACATGTTCCGAGTTATTATACACTGAGCCCAATCCAGTAACAGTTAAAAACTCAGCTTCAGGTGTGCCTAAAAGGCTGTAATTCAAGAAGAGACCCTGCCTGGTTTAACAGCAGCAGAAATGTCTAGTAGTGCTAACAGTGCAAGAGTATAAGGCTACTGAGTATGAAATCTTGGCAGGAATGAGTAGGCATTATATTCCTCTTCTTGCAAAACTACAGACACTTATTGAAGCTATGCATGCTTCAATGCAAAGTAATATACCATATTACTTGATAAAGATTAATTCAGACAATATTTTGTATGGATATTGCACATAACAACTAAAACTGTAAGTCTCTCAAAACTATTATTGCCGAGTGGATTACATGTTAGACAAGCAAAGATAAAAACAGCTGTCATATTAATTTAACAATGCAAATTTTGGGTTTTTTTGTATTTTTCTCATCACCTATAATAGCCTATTGAGCACTGAAAAAGCCATAATAAGTTAGACCATGAAAGTGATATGTCATTTGTAGAGGTCCAAACATATCTGTGCAGTTCTTCTCTTTTACTCAATCGATTTCTCCCTTTCTCTCTCACTTACACACTCCCAAACATATTTGACACCACCTTGAAAGAACTGCAGTCTTTCAAGTCTCCTGCCCTGCCCTCAATGACAGGTGTGATATGACTTCTTTTGGCTGGGTTACACTGAAACAATCTCATCTAAAATTTTAAAATTGAAAAATAAAATGTCCAGCATTAAGAAGCTCCTCAGAAACACTGAAATAAAGGAGGAACCAAGAAAAACACATCCAGGTGATGACCTAGACTAGAATCATATTGTTTTGAGAGGTCTACAGCTGTAGGCAATGGGATAGTTACAACATTCCAATTCATGCTGGGGTTTTCCTCCTTTTCTGTCATGGCTGTATCAGGGCTCACTTTGAACCATGCCAGCACCCAACCTCCATAAGCCATTTCATGCCAGTGAAGTCAGCAGTACCCAGCAAATGCCCCATGCTCTGACATCACCAAAACAGAAGCTGTTTTGCCTACCCAGTAACTTCAGCTTACAGTGTTCATTTCAACAGCCACCATCTCATCCAGGGACTGTTGAAAAGAGAGGACTTCTTCCTTCAGTCCAGAACAAGTTACAACAGGAAACTCCACTACTTTGATGAAAACAATATGGCTTTAAATTCAACTAATAAATGAGTTTGTAATCGAATAATAATTTTTTTTTATTCTTAATCTGGTTAAAGATGCTAAATAACTTTGGAAGGAATGATCTATACAGTCTTTATGAGAAATTAACACATACCATGAAATATGGGCATTATAAAATGTAACAGGTAAGAAAATAGAAAAAAACACTTGCATCACTAAGTCTAGCCCTGTGAATTTTGCGACATAACTCCTCTACGAGTAATTTTAATCTGTAGCCAAATAGCTGCAGTTGGTGCTTTAGAAACTGCTTCAGCCTCCTACTTTAGTTATTTATGTCTCTGCTCTCCATAGCTCTTACTGAGACAAAAAAGTTCTAACATCTAAACTATTCTTTTCTTTGCTTCAGGCTACTATTCCATGCTTTACCATCTTTTGAGAACAAATAATTCCCTTCCTTCATTTATATTGTTACCTTGAAGTTATTTATAGCCAGTGCCCATGTCCCTTGAGCTCTCTGTTATAGGCTATAAATATAGCTCCCTTAATCCCTTTTCATATGTTTTATTCCCTAGTATTTATATCAGATTTATAATCTTTATATTTTCTTTTCATTTTAAACTCTTTGGACCACAGCTACAGACAGGATTGCAAATGAGTGGTGAAGCAAAAAAAATTGTTCATTTAAAATATGATCTGTTTATACAACTATAATTGTGAACACACGAGTCAAGACTGAAATGCATAAACTAATATAATTGCTTTAATCTCCTGATAACATTTAAAATTAGTTACTTTGAATTTAAAATTTCTAATGTTTTGTCTTAGCAAAAATTATTCTAGCCAAATGAGAGCCATGTATGTAATTTTAAAAGAAAAAAGGGAAAGAGATATTCTGGCCCATATGTTCTCTTAGAAACTATATCCCCCATTAACAGCCACAACTGAGCCAATTTTTGTTTAAACTTGATTTGTTTAAATCTTATAGACATTTAGGGAACAAATCAAGTTTGATGCAAACTGCTTTTTTAAGATGCAGTTATGAGCTTTGAATTCTAATTGCATGCTACTTTGAAATACAAAAGCATAAAAATTCTTTCAAAGGGTTAACAAGATGGTGACTGAAAAAGGGCCTGGATTTTACTGGGGCTGTGACACTCAGTACCAGTGACGGATCTGGCCCACAGACTTATCTGGACTTGCAAAATGTCCTTCACAAGGTGTCTCACTGGAATTTGTGTCCTGTTCTGTAACTTTATGTGAAGTCACAAGAACTCTATAGCTGATCAGAAACAGTTTCAAAGATAAAAAACAGAAGGGAAATAAATACTCTTTTTGAATTTCAGAAAAGGTTGATAGTGCAGTGAGGCAACAGTAATTGCTGTTTTAATAGAGGTCTGGAAAGAAGAATAATGGAAAAAAGATTGATTGGGTTAAAACCACAGATGAAACAAATCTCTTCAGGATATTTCATGGAAGGCTCTGAGGAATGCCAGAGGTTCTAATAAAGCTTTGTGATAGGGAAAAAAAATACAAGAGTTCACTCATTTTTTGCATGTGCACAGTTATTTCTACTGGGAGGAATGAGTGGAATATACCTTACTGTGCTTCATTAACCTTAATATAACCTTAAAAACAGATGGCTGTCATTGCAGACAGTTCAGTGACAACATGTGGTCAATGTACAGCACAACCCAAAACTGAGAAGTGCTGAAAGCAGGATAAAAGTAAGTTTTCATATTCATCAATGAGGCTTTGTCATCAGGAATATTTCAGTTCTGTTATCCCATCTCAAAGGGAGCCATGTCAGAAACAGGAAAACACTAATTGGATTTAAGATGATTAAGAGCTTGGGAAGACTTCCCTAAGTAGAAAGAGTTTGATTTTCATTTGTGCTACTATGCTTTTTTTGCATGGAACACATACTATTTATATCCACCTAAGCATCCATCCTTCTATATTGGAAGAGGAAAACAATATTATAAATGAGAATTATTTGCATAACTACGGGCCTTCTGGGGAATGGAAGCAAGGGTTACACAGGAAAAAAAATAGATTTAGTGCAGAAATGTAAGATTAATATATACAGCCTTCCTCCTGCAGAAAGTAACTACTATCTTTCAGGTAGACTTTATAATTGCACTCATAATCATGAAGTTTAGCATCTGAACGTGTTATATAAGGAGAAAGATGAGTTTTCTTCTGTCTACTGAGGGTTTGGACAATCAGTCAAATATCACCTCCTGAGAGCTGGACACAATATGTCATTTCCTACATGATTGTTACTAACTAATGCTTCTAGTTCTCCATTCTGTCCCACTGGGGACACAGTTTGTGGCTGTCACCAGTTCAGATATGCAGACTTCTGCAGCAAAGCAACAGGAGCAAAAAATTTCTCTCCTTTCAGAGCTGGCATCTTCTATTTTGGCTGTTACTGTGGAGAGTACAGTTGTTTTGAAGGGTTCTGATCCAAAAAATGTCTGTACAGCCTTGTGCCAGCCACGAGACTCAAACTGTGCCTTCAATTTGAAACTGCACTCAGTAAGAAATTTATAGCAGCAACTAGGAAAATGATACAGTCCTTTTGATCTGTGTTTGCTAACATGTCAGTAAGTCAGTTATTTTATGGTTTTGGTTTACATTGGGAACTATTTGGTAACAGGGCATAAGTAGCAACCAGGAAACAGCATCACAGGAAGGAAAATTTTTTCTCCCATAACTTGAATTCTATTGATTACCAGATTGTCTAGGAAGAAGTCTAAGGAGATACCAATGTACACTTAGGTTACAAAACTAGAGGATAGGAGGGACTACAGTGGGACAGTGTTTGGCAAAACATTTTCTCCACAAATAAAGAATGGACCAGAAATGGAATGCAAGTCACAAAGGCCTTCCTGGGACACATGCTGCAGTATTATTGATACAGCTTTGAGATGAAGATAGCTACTGGTTCCAGTACATTCAGTTTTGGTGCAGGTTGCTACGGCCAACAAAGATATAATACTCTACTTAATGCAAAACAAAGGACATTTTTAGGGTATTTTCCTTTCACATTAGCAGATAAAATGTGCCCTGCAGATGATGAAAGGTAAATTATTGACAACTTCACAGGGACAGAATTAACAAAAATTATACTTAATGGTAAAGTGCTATGTAGTTCACTCGAGTTTAACAAGGTGCTAATTAAGTGTGAAATTTTAGGCTCTGTCCTGTAAAATGTTGAGAGAAGCAAGGTGAAATCTCCAGATTTACCAGGCAGCACTTTAATGTATTTTGGGGCCACTGTATGCCATAGCTGAAACTGAGAGGAAGAGTAGTGCCTCCCTTGCCCACTCGTGGCCCCTCTGACCCCAAGGATGATGCCCTCCTTCCCCACACTGCAGTGGCACGGGGGCCTGGGGGTCAGGTTTCAACCAAGATCAGCTCTTCATTCCACCAGCCCCAATGGACACATTCTACCTGTGTTGGTGCAAGTGATGTGACTGTCCAGCAGAAGAATGAGGGCCCAGAAGAAGACTACTAAAGATTATTTGGCTGCTAAAGTTTTAGAACCAGTCATGCTCCTAGATCTCCTAATCACTACCAGAACAGACCTGCAACAGTATTGCCTAGAATAAATTATTAGAGACAGGTCCTTTAGAAGGAGTTTTTGAGGCCTTGGGAAAAACATGTGCTGCTGCACACCTTTGGGCACCTGCAGATGAAGAATGGCAGACAGATGAGGAGGTTTATGGATAGTGCATCTGCCTCTGCTGGGCTACAAGGCCTGCAGAAGGAAAACAACTTTGCCTCAGGCACTCATTCGAGCCTACCTCAACTAACTTGTTAAACCCAGAGTTCCCAAAATTTTTGACAGGTTTTAAAATAGCCATAGCAGAGTGTCCTCAATGAGGAGAGGCAGTTAGACTGGTGATAAGGCAATATATATACATCTTTGTAAATGCATACCAGTGACAAGTAGATATGCACAACCCGTAACCAGAGAGAGGCGTTCTTTCTTAGATGTGGTCTAAAATTTTTAGCCCAAGGGTAATTTTTTTTCTAAATATTCCCATTTCTAATCATATATTTTCTAAGCAAAATAGCTGTGTCAGTGTCCTTAATCATCCATACCATCACCATTACTCAATTCGGCTACATTAACATTCCTTCTTTATTTCTTTGCCTATGTCCCTTTGATTTTGGCATTCGTAATTTCCCTTCTTAGTAAGTTCTTCAGATGCCTCATTATCATCCTGTATACACTGGCACAAGAAGAAAACAAACAAACAACCAGAAAATCAGCACAGAGCTCAAAAAATTGCCTACTAGGTCAAGAAAAGGAAAGACGGGAATGGTGCAGCAGGGATCGAAATTTATGGCAAAGCTCTGCTGGGATTGCTCTGCAGGTTCTTCAGAAAAGCTGAGCTACATTTGGAGGCAAGGAGTTCAGGATGGTGAGAATTTGCAGTGCAAATGAATTTGGAGTATGTGCATAAACAAAATATGTGTCCTATATCTCTCCCTCTCACAAATCTCATTCTCAGACCAAGAAAACAGAAACAGAATCTCTACAATGGCAAGAGAAATCCCTGAATACTAGCTTATGTGTCATTACAAGAGTAACACAGCCTTGGGTTGTTTTTAACAACTCTTGTTGATTTTGAAGTATTCATACTTTCCCATGTATTCTTCACGATGGTATTAGAGATTTCTTTGGCAGAAACTTCTCTCATCTCAGTTGATTTCTTTCTTAACTGTTTTCAACTGTATTTTTCCTGTGTTCATGGACAGTTAGAACTGTGCTTCAAAATCCCCTGGTTTCCACCTCCCACATAGTTCTCTTACATCTTCAGAGCCTTTCCCACCCTCCCTCACAGCAGCATTTTAACATAGGAAGTGCTTGTATAGCTCATTTCTGCCCTACTACTCCATTTATAAAATTATCTCATAACTTCTTCAAACCTTTCTCTTCTTCCATACTCCTTGGGAAAACCTAAGCAGAACTTACTATATCCTATGGAATTATTACTTCGATAACTACTGACAATACTTAATAGAAACAACAGAGGAAAACTTTCTTCCTCTTCTGAAACAGATCCTGTAGGAAAAACAGTCACAGCAAATAAAAGAGTATAAACTTTCTGATGTCTCTTTGGAGCCTGGAGTTTTGAGCTTTGGAGTTTTGAGCATGTGCATGACACAGGCTGGAGAGCTACTAGACCAAGGTAAAATGCTCTCCTGAATTTAGGTGTCACTAGATTTAAGTAGCTGCTATGCAAGGATTTTTAGGATGAACCTTTTGAAGCATCCTAGAAATTTCCATATAGTCCTTTAATTTTATGTGCCTATATGAAATAAATACATGCTATATAAAGACAGTATAAATACAAATAGTAATGATTTTCCTTTTGCTATTTCTAACACCATTTTGTGCCTTATACTAATTCCATCACTATTTATGTTAGCTGAAAATCTCAAAAAATCCAGGTATTTTACTTTATGATTCTTTGTGATATTGCAATACATATATTCTTTTAAGTACTTCAAAACTTCAAGGTCAAATTCAAATAAGAATACCAAAAAAAATTGAAGAGTCCAAGAGTTTTACGGTTTTGTGTCTATAAAAAAGACACTTCACTAGACTTGGGAAAAATACATATTTTCAACCAGGATGTTTATCTAGAGATCAAGCAAGTAGATGTAGAGAAGTAAGATTTTACTGTCTGCAAAAAAAGGAGTTATGAAAAGGTAAATAAAAAGGCCAACACTAACATTTTACTAAATGAGTACAGAACTCCAAAAATAATTTCTATGTAAGATTAAGCACTAACAGTCTGTTTTCCCTGCTCTTTCTCATACTGTTACTGCACAACACAACAACAAGGTGGTGGCCTTGGGCACCAAGAAAGAAAAAGGAAACTTGGATTAAGAACAGAACAATTGGGGGAAAATATTAAATTAACATTAAGCCTGCTCATTATTCTATTCCAGACTTCACTGAAATTGAATAACTGTGGTTCCTCCCTGTGGCATGCATACCTTCAACCACAGGGATCATGAAAGAGGAACAATAGTCTTTGATTGTAAAAACAAGATTTATATATTTGGCATTTTCAAAGAATTCATTCCATTACTTCTCTTGTTTCCCTTTGATGATATTTAGTCTTATTACTAGAAAGAACATGTTATCATTAGAATAAAGCAACCTGCATTTCTAGCACATTCATTTGCAAAAGGCTTGAATTCTTGGAGCTTATCATGTTTGTATACTCTACAACCTGGAAAGAGTTTACAACCATGAGACACCAAACAAATAAAACAGATGTGTAGGCTATGCTCAGATTATATTAAATGCCAAAGTACCTTTATAGTCATGCACAGAATGCCAGGCTGACAAAAAAGAAAAAAAAAAAATCTGCTTATTATATAATGGGAGTTAAACCAGTACTGTATCATTCAACCATGCAGAGGCTTCCACCTATTTTGCAAGCCTTTTTACACCAGCAACATTTTAAAGTAGAACAAATCAGGTGCCCCCTGATTACACACAAAATCTGCACAAAGACAGAAACATGCCATTTATTCAGAGCAGAAAGCTAAAAGAGATGGAATTCATTAGATAATTATAATCCATTAATATTTCCCTATTTTTTCAGCTGCCTGCTTCCTGAGCAACAACTGCAGGTAGAGGCTGCACTGACACCCAGCTGAAGATTTGCTGCTTTCCTATTTTTGCTGCTCTTTACTAAACTGCCACTAAAAGCTAAAAGCTTCCTCCTAGTTATACACATACAAACACAAAGATCCCAGTGAACTTCCTTAGGAGAAAATAGGCCTCACTGTGTTCTTGAACAACTCTGCTTTAGGCTTAAAGTTTTTCTACTGAGAACTGTTTGTGTAGCAATCAAAAAGAACGCTTTACTAAAAATTTGTCAATTCACTGAAGCTTCCTGTTATGTCTTGTGAAAATCACATAGAAGACTACTTGTACAGCAGACATCACTTTTATGTAACAAAACTAGATGGGTCCATTTTGGAGGAGCTTAGTGCATATGTGACATGTTCACACTGAACATGGAGCTTGACAGAGCCGACCTCTAAAAATAGCACCTGGTTATCCTTGTTCTCATCAGCAGCCACAACCCCATCTCAGCTCTGTCATTTGGTGCATCAATCTGGCACCCCTCTCCCTCCTCCAGAACAGATAGAAGCAGTGGTACCCTGAGGTATCTTGTTTTAGGAGAGGTAAGATGTTTGCATCTGCTGCAAGCACGCATTTTAAACAATATCCCTGCCCCTCAGCAGGCAGTTATCATGTTGTTTTGGCAGCAGGAAGGAATCTGTGGTTTTTCTTGAATGTTGCTCTTCTTTATTTAAACTACCAGAAATAAAGCAAAAATGACAGAATGCTCTGTCTATAAATAATCATTCCGGTGTACAGTTATATTAGGAGGTAACTCAGATGGCATGATAACGCCTAACAGGCTAATCTTAGACCTGTAATGCCATAAGATGAAAATAACTAGGCTAAGAATAACTGACCCAGAGGAGTCAGCCTGTTAAAGAGATCCACAGAACGGGGCATTTTACATTTTCATGTGTTTAACAATAATATCTGCTGACTGGTTTCTCTACAATATTTTTATTGTACCCAAATATAAAACTCTACCTCCAGCAGTAGTTGGGAAAGGTTAAAATGCAGCAACATCTTATATCTCCCCCATCATCTACATCAAAACCTGAAATGAATGTGCATATTTTGCAGGCTATCTATGTATTCTGCTTTCTCCCAGCTTTTGGTTTCTCTGCAAAGATGATGCAGAAGAGAGGGGCTGGGCAGTTGGCACAGGAACATGGGTCTGATTAAAACTCTGGCAGTAAAAGAGTTAAAAGCATTCCACATATCGAGTGCAAACCTTAATGAACTAAATGCATTCTGCACATAGTTTTATAGAAGGGAAGGCTGGCTGGAACTGTGTGTTTGAGTGCAGTGCAAACCAGTACATGTTATAAAGCCGAACAGCTAAAGCAATAAACGACTGAAATAAAAAGCTGTTTTCCAATAAAGAGATTTAGCTCAACACACTGAAGAGAGGGGAGCTAGTGTCCTAGCACCAGTACTAGAGAATCTCTGTACTAAATGCAGTGTTTAATGGTCTCTGAAAAGCACTGAAAGAGGTTTTGAAGTAATGTTTTGCATAGCTTTTTATTTACTTTCCAGCTTTTCTAACTTTCTCTTCTTGTCAGTCTTGTACTTTGAATTTCAGGCTTTTCATCACAACCTGTAAATATACCTCCTAATACAAAGCAAGACCATCAGCTAACCACACAGCATCAGAAGCTGCAACTGGAATAAAGAAAAACCCAAAACAACAAAACCACAGAAGAAGGAAAAGGCATTAGTTGTTACAGCATTAGACACAAGAAATTGGCAACATCGGTCTGTATTCAATGTCATCTCAAAACATAAAACAGAAAAAGCAGCTTCATTCCATTTTAGCATGGATTTGTTCAACTTAATTCATAACCAAAGTTTTGTCCAGCATACACTGCAGGGCAGAGCCTCTACTCAAAATCATTGAGATTTTAACTACACGAGACCTGCAAGTCTATGTTGCTTGTTTCTTCTCATTGTATTAACTGTATATGGCTAAGGCCTTACACATCCCTAACAATAATTCAAATATTTCTGCCATTATGAAGCACCAGATTATTTGTACCTCACCCTTTCAATAGGCATTGAAAAAGCCACTCTAGTTATTATCCAGAACTTCTCTATACTGAATTTCCACACTAAATTTTTCATTACTCCAAAGAGAACCACAAAGCTCAGCACAACTATTCTCATTCTTTGTGCTCTCTCTTAAGTGTTACTGCCTGAGATACCATAAATGAAACATTTGGTATCTGTAAGAAGTTTATGTTACCTGACTGAGATATGCAAATATGTCAAATTTTTCACAAGCATCAGAGCAAAACTTTAAATGAACTTGCTTTCTGCAGGTTCTCCACAGGAAAAGGTGAGCAGGTGAAGGTTTTGTTCAGAAGAAAAAAAAAAGAGAAAAAAATGGGAGAGCAGATGCCAAAGAGCTTCCCCCGAAGGCAATAAAAATCATGTGTAAAGCAAACCACATGTATACAAGGTCATGCAGACACATGATAGAGACAACATACAGGACAAACTGTGCACGCTGGGGTTTGCCGAGGGAAGATCGCTCATGAGGACCTGTCAACCCACGGACAGCGTGAGGCGTGCAGCAGAAATTCTGTCATTTATATTCAAGTGACACAGTTTACATTTCCTGGCTGGTGCAGAGAATAAACCTTCACTACATCCACTTGCGACACTTGTGAGATCGAAGGTATTTTACAAGCCTGTAGGTAGATGAAGTCAATTAAATTAATCATTCTGAACCGTTATATTCCCTTTAGAATAGTTCTGCTCTATTGATTCCTGATCCTGACAGGTATCATTTACTGTGTTTCACAGAAGTATTAACTGACATAAGCAGGATTGTGTAACTTGCTCAGGTCACCTGTCAACTGATTGACAAGCCAAGCTTTAAGCTCATGATCTCCTTGAACTCTTGATTTTTCAACACAACAGCTTTGGGCAGGAAGCAGAGAATGCCTCATCCAATACAAACCAAGGTGGAATTCAGAGTACTGGAAGGCTGTACATCAAGATAGGGCCAGCGGAGAAGACTGAACAACCTTCCCCTTTAAAAAAACAGCACTGTATATTAAATCACCAAAAGTCCCACATCTACAGATACCAGGACTGGGTAGGTCCTTCTTTCTCCTTCACACAACTACCATCTATTTGAGAAATGTAGTTATTTATTATTATTGCATTGGTTATTTATTAACTACGCTTTAATGAGTGTTTTTCCCGTGGACTGTGCTGCACCAAATGCTTTTTTTCAAGGACTTATGGTTTATTACCTGTACTGTGGAAAGATCAGAGGCCAGCTCAATGTTAGGATCCAGTCTGGCATTGCACACACATGGAAATTGAGTCTTTTTGTATAAAATAAAAGGGACAGAATAGATAAGAAGTAATTCCAGCTAAATAAGAGGCTTTAGACCCCAGATTTATTTTGTAAATGTGAAATTAAAATAACTATGGTATCAAATAAGAACATATCAACATCATTTTCTTAAATAAAGATGCACAGCACTTGCTGCTGCATTTTAGAGCAACAGTACCAGATGGGAGAATTTAGTTCAGTCTTCTCAAGATAGCTGTAACTGCTCTCTGCAGTAAGGTGTAGGTGTCTGCAAATTACACAGTTTCTTGAGTCAGCGCTGATCTAGATTGCTCCATTCATAATTAGACTTTTGATTGGTACCTATCCAGATCATCTCATTCATAGTATGACTTACAAGCAAGGATGGAGACAGACAGGCAAAGCAGTAATTGAGGGAATACCAGGAGAACCGATCCTCATGACAGAAGTATTTCCTATGCCTGCTCTTGTTAGAAATTTTTTAGCCATTTTACTTTGCAAATCCAATTCATCAACCATTGAACCTGTCCTCTTTGGGGATCTCTCCAGCCCAGTTTAAAGTCAGTTGCATAATATATATGCATTGCATCTGGATACCAGCAAACCTGAAAATCTGATCATTGTTGGCTGTTTCAAGTTGAAGTCTTTGGAGCAAGCACATCCAAGGTGCAAAGCACAAACATTCAGGGATCTGTTATTTACTTAACTACACACAATTTTTTAATCTAAGTCACATACTTAAGCAACTTTGAAGTAAGGGCATTGTGAAAAGGAAAATTCAACTGACTGTTTCAGGCTTCTCCAAGTGCTAGTGCACACTGTCATACCCTAACTGCTATTACATTCTTCCCTATATACATCAGAAATGGAAACAATGAAAAGATAACAGAACTGATCCTGCAAGATGCTGAACTTGAGAGAGCTGAAGGTAACCACGAGCAGAACCAGGCTTTCAGGTTTCATGTGACATTAACTGAAACTGCAGACTATGTATAATGTCAGTTACTTGTAGTCTAGTTGTGTATTTTAGAGGCCAACTGAAACACAGAGGAATATTTCATGTTCCACAGGAGATATATATATATATATATACATACATACATACACACATATACTTAAACATCTAGCCACTGGATAATGTTCTTGAATAAGTTTTTGTGGGGATTGTTTTTAGTCAAAACCTGTACTCCACTTGGGACTATAGGGAAAATTATGTATGTAATATTGACTTATCTAATGTACTATCAGATAAAAATCAACAGTTACACAATATTCTTATTTCCAATGAAGACAAGCAGAGCTATGAACTTACAGAAAATAACCTCCTTTTCTTAAGTTTCAAACGAAAAGATTGCTATTATATATTAGTTGGTAGTTAGAGGTTAGCATAGTGAGATAACCCCCGAAATTTTCACTTATGAACCATTAATTTCAACTTGATTTAGTACTAAAAGAAAACAACAAAACAACAATAAAAAAATTAAAAAAAAAAAAGCCAAACAGGAGAGAAGGGACACAATCAAACCAAGCACTGGACACCTGTTGAACTGTTCAGGAAAACTAAGGAAATACAAAATAGCAAAGCAACAATTCTTGAACAAGAGGCTGACACTGTAGACGACTTTGCAGAAGAACTGTAACACTTCCAGAAAAAATTTTGCTCTTACCCACTAGAGCTTTGCTGTTCATAATTATAAAAGTTCCTGATTTGTGTCCCTGACAAAGGAGCTGAAATTAGTGATCAACAATCTAAAATCGTATGTAAGAAAGGAACACGCATAAAACTTTTAGCTCTTTTTCTACAAAGCAGGAAAATAAACAGTTTTTAAAAAACAGACACAGGCTCAACAGGTGCACCAAAACAGGTAATATGTGAAGAGAGGTATAATCTAAACACATAATTATCTTTAAAAATTGAGGTCAGTCAAGTTTTGGAAAAGAAGAAAAAGAAAAGGAAAAAGGAAAAAGAAATAAGGAAAAAGGAAAAAAAAATAAACAGAAACAGAAAAAGAAAAAAAGCAGAAAGCAAAGGAGGCATAAACCAAAGCTAAGATACATGCAAACAATTCACCCTGCATTCCACATATGGATCTTCTACAAAATTAACCCTTTCTGAAAAATAAAGTCAGAAACCTAGGTTTAAATAGATATAAACCTGAAAACATTGTGCCTTAACAGACAAGAGTTTCATCCCAATGAAAACTGAACTGGAATTAACAGACTTCAGGAGAGAATAGGCAAGAGTAGACAACCTGAAATGTTGACATTTTTAGCCTGTCTAAATTGTACAGCAGCAATTCTTCCAAGTAATTTATCCTCAGTAGCAGGTCTCAAACACAACTAGGAAAGAAAACTAGAAAACACAGGAGTAGCTGGAAATACATGGGGAAATATGCAGTGTTCTTTCTGAGCAGCTTTGAAATACCTTCATGAAATAACACATCCAATTTACATCTCAGTGAGTCATTACGTGTAACTAGCATTGCCAGGTTCACAAATATTTTTAAAGGAACAAAATAAACCATGCAGTTTAAAGACATTTTGGTGTAGCACTGTAATGAAGAGAGAAAGGGATTGGTATTAAACCCCCTTCATATGCAAACTAGAGAAAAGGAAACTCACAGAAAGAGCAAATCCTGTTTACAACAGACATATGACTAGAATTGCTTATGAGGGGCTCTAAATGCAGCCTCCTGACAAGGTCTGTCTGAGGAAGCCTCTTCCTGTGAACAAGTCTGTGAACATGAGCCCCATTTTGCAATCACACAACAAAACAAACAAGGAAACCCAAACTCGACTTCAGTTGGGAGCATTTTGCTGCGTCTGGAAAGCAGCAGACCAAAGGAGACAAACTCCTCGCAAAAGCAGCAGCTGCTATCTAAAATACTAGCAGAATTATATAACAACAACTTAGATAAAGCCCGCAAAAATAAAGTCACTTCTTCAAAGGAGGGGTGTTTTCTTGTCCTGTTAGGCTGTATGTTCCCGGTCAGCCACTCAAGTCTAAGGCACGGAGCTGTCTCTTACCTGAGCTGATCATACTGTGCATTCTTTGCTGAGCCAAGAGTTGTTCACGTCCAGAAACCCCATCTGAGGAAAAACACGATTCACTCTCGTAAATTGTCTGCAGCATATTCCAACTGGTCTGCACTTCAGCTACACAAGAGATTCATCACTGCACTTGCACATAGGCGTCGGGCACGACCCTCTGCGGTCCTACCTCCTCCAGCGAGGGTTGTAAGACAATATGCTTCGGCAATTAGCAGTATCTAAGCATTTGCACAAGTATCTATGAGGAGAGGGAAGAAGCCCAAATCCACAGTCGGCAGCCCCCGCCCGCAGGAGGGGAGCCGTGAGCGTGCGGGGGGCTGAGCGCTGCCGAGTTGGAGCAGTTGCGTTCGGGCAGCCAGCGGCAGGTGGAAGAAGAAATGAAGAAATATCTCTGCGCTTTGGGCTTCCTGGCAGGGCGGGAGGGGGGAAACTGCCTCTAACAAACCATCAAACCGAAAAAGCCACCTTTCCTGGGACCGGGAGCCGCGGAGGGTTTAACCGAGTTGACCCCAGCCTAGCCCCGCGTAGCTGTGCCCGCGTCCCTCTCCGCTCCCGGCCGGCTGTCCCTCGGCCAGGCGGCTGGGCGAAGTTGGCGAGAGCAGCAGCGATAACTCATTTGCATTTGAATTGACACCCTCGTGGCCCAGCGGCGGCAGAAATAGAACAATGGCCGGCCTGAGCCAAAAATAGGTCAAGCATGGCCGGGTGATTGGAGCCTGCATTAATGCGTTTAAAAATACCACAGCAAACACAGCTGTCCAGTCTCTGTCTTTCAAACCGCCGCCCGTCCTCTGCGCGCCGCCCGGCCTCGAGCTCCATTAACCCCTTCCCCCTGCCCAGCCCGTGTCGCTGGGGATACGCCAGGGAGGAGACAGCCAAGGCAACAGTGGGACAGGGACGGTCCTCGCCCGGGACTTGCGCCCCTCACCCCCCCCNGAGAGCAAAACGCCACGGCCTCTGTCTGTATCGGTCCTAAAATAACGCAGGGAGGTTTTGCTGGCGATGTGGTTTCTGCCTCGCCCACGCGCAGCCATCCTGCTGTTCTATTTTTGCTGCCCGTTTCTCTGGCTACGCCACAGTTGGCTTTGGCAGGGGAGCCAGGCGGCCGCCAGCTCCCTGCAGGACCTGCGGCCGCCGCCGGAGAGGCGATGGCAGCGGCTCATCGGGCCGGGGGGAGAGATGTCAGCGCGGGACCGGCTTTAGTGCGTGCGGCTATAAGCAGCCTTTCCATATTTAGCATGCTTCATATAATTCTTATAGTAAGTCACCAGTTGTGGCACAGCGTGTTAGACACGCTTACCGACTATGCACTACTTGGTTGACGTGCTAAAATTTGGAGAGGGGCTGAGTAGTTCACACTTATTTTTAGAAGCATTAGGCGATTTACACATTTACACAGCGTCTTTCTCGGTTCTCCAAGATGATGTGGTTTCAGAAGAGCAGCTTTTGACAGTGTGTCAGACAACAGCACCATGCTCCTCTGTGGTTTGGCAAGTTTCACACACGTGAAGTTCATTTTTCATACTGATATTTCAAAAGTAGCATCTCATTTGATGATTAATATACCTACACAAAGAAAACTTTAATTTCAGTGTTACAGACTTTACTCCTCGGAGTCTTACCCTGCCTTACAGCACTTTTTATACAGGCGACCAAAGCCTGTTGCTACCTAGCTACTAGGTAGCAACCTAACTACTCTCCTACCAAAATTGTAAGTCTGATCCCATGTTCCTGCTCTACGGGAGCAACAGTGGCCACTGGGATGTGATTCTTCACCATAATAAAGAAGCCAACACAGAAGCCATATTGGAGCTTTCTAGAAATCCACAGAATTTTCAACTATCAATATAATATTTTGCTCCTGAATTTGCCCAGTATTTGGGGCTCTCTTCTGCCTTTTGGTGAAGAATCTTCTGTGTGCTCTTTAACTTACATGATGGATCTTTCTTAAGCCAAGGGCTCTTTTTTAATATACTTCTAAAGACTGTGTTACCACAGAAAAGATTCCTAAGAACAAAGTACTGTGACACTCGTGTGATGTTTGGCTGCTTGATGGCACTTAGGAAGTCTGTGGCTCAAGTCTTCTCGTCATCCCAAACTTTTGCTTCTTCCACGTGCCAAATCACCTGGTCCTGCTGAGAGTTAGGATCTGCCCCCTTGACAGAGAGAGACCACAGCAGCTGGCAGCAGCAGAGGTTTTCCCTGCAGAATACTTAAGTTAGCACCTATCAATTCTTGCCACCCTGCTCTCTTCCCTTACCCCTGTTTTCCACAGGAGTGCTGCTCCTGAGGAAGCAGTGAAGCTCTGCAGATGGCATCCACCCAGCACTGCAAAGGGGCACAAGTGACAGGTAGGGTGTTAGAGTGCAAGATTTCAGATGAACATAACACATACCATCCTGTCATTAATTGCTGACAGTTTGGTATCATAAACAGTTTCTCTGGAAAATAAAAATATCCAAATGTTTTGTGGGAAATATGTGGCCTTTCCGCAGTACAGGGCAGTTTGACACAGTGCAAGAGGCATCACCGGTAGGAACAGAAATCTCCTCTAATGCAGAAAAAGCTTTTTATAGACAGAAGTAAACAGAAAAAGTGGAATTGCTTATGCCTTTCAGCCAAACAGAACATGACGCTGTTTGGTGATTCAGTGCCTCAAAATAATCAAGTTTCATATTACAGGGAAACACGAGAGGAATAAGTTAAAAACAGGTCAGAACATGGAAAACCATGGAGTGTGGGATCCTGGTATTAGGTACCCATATGTGTTAATAACTTCGTATATATGCAGCTGCATTTTTAAAGATAGCATTCACAGCTCTAAATGACTTAAAGTACTTAAAGTATTTCGGTAACTAACTAAAAGCAAACTGTATTCAAGAGCAGAAAATGTACCTTTAGATATTTAACTACAAGTGTTCTTAATTCTGACGTACATATTTTAAGCTGACAGACACATAAACTGTCTTATGTTCACTAATTCACAGACCATAATAACTACAGCATTATGCTTTACATTTTAGATGATACATAAAAACTGTATAAAAATATTTTACTTATGAAGTCAGTCACCCCAAATGTAGGGTTTTTACAACCTGAATTCTTCCTACTTGCTTTGACATAGTATAAGCCTACTTTGGTACATTCTTGTTTAAAACACATGTAAATCCATTTCTTTTCAACATAATATTTAAGCACATGCTCAAATTCTATTGATTGCAATAGAATTTAAGCACATAGTTAAACACTTTGCTGAGTCAGCCCAGACTTTAACTGCAAGATCACGTGAACTTAAAGAGTTCCTTAAGAGTCCCACAGGGGAAGGATAAAGGGTTCATGTCTGAAGAAAATCTGGTTTTTATTTTTAAAGCTATGGATGTTATAAGGTGACATTTTCATACAGGAACATGAGGGGATTTTTTCTGTTTTTTCAAACGCATTTCCTAAACTTGGAGAAGTTTAATGACACTGGCAGTGAGAGTAAACTGCTGAAATGATTTAGTGCTGCTAAGGTGACTCAAAATGCAATCAGCCACTTTATAGAAAACGTAAGGCATGTTAGTAGCACTGTGATCTCATTATAGAATTTTCACAATGTGTTTCTCTTATTTTCCCTCTGAGTTGTTAAAAACAAATAAATATAAGGAAATTAAATCTGGAAACCACATTATTGCAACATTAAGGCTAAGAAATGAAGTCCCCAAATTAGAAAGAACTAGGATTTCTACTGCATTATTAACTATGCAACATTATAATTAAGTAATACTTTTGTCTTTTTTCTTTTTTTTTTCTTTTTTTTTATTTTTTAATTTTTATTTTCCTTTCAAAGTACCAACAGTATATTACTGATTGTTTTTAGTATATCCCATTTCTCACTCATGCTATTCTGGGGCATTGCCTTCATTAATATTAATAATTTAGTCTCAACTTTTGCAATTTTCTTACTTGTAAATGAATGCTTGCATAGATTTTTTTATCATATTGCTCAATTGTATCACATAAATATTGAACACGTTAAAAAAAGAGATGTTCTTCAGCTTCTAGTCATATGCTTAAATGAGGACATTGCAATCTTATAGGTGTCCCATTCAACCTTCTTTCAGCCACTTTTTCATTTGGCAAGTGAAAAGCCAGCGAGTAATAACATGCATCAATGTCAAACAATTCATAAACAAGTGGGAGCTAAATTAAGGTTGCATGAGTAGAATTAAATGTGGCCTATTTCAGTACTGAAGGTTTGAGTTCTAATCTTTGCAGCCTAAAGACTTCCTAACTATTTCTGTGTATCCAATCACTGGAANCTATTGTATAGAACAGATGTTTCTGAAGCCACAGTTCATTAGATACCATTAGTACCACATGAAACCCAAACATCCAGCATAAATTACTACAGCTTATGTTAGAGGATTAACCGTGTTAACGAACAGCAAAAGACTATTACCACAGAGAAGCAGATGGTTTGGGAGCAGAAGGAAATCAGGGGAGATGCTGTAATGGTCTGGTCCTGCTCCCTCTTGGAACTAAGGGACCATATTCCAAGTCCCTGGAGGAGTTAAAATGGATCACTTAATCCATGTGCTCTGGGTTAGAAATACAAAGTACAGGAATGTTTCCGACCAGTTCTCTATGTAGCAAGCCTTGGCATTGCCTGTGCATGGTGCTTTTCTTTGCAGTGCTGGGAAACCATGTGATGGACATTTTTTAAGTGAGGAGAAAACTGCAATTCTAGTGTTTTAGCTCAATTCAGACTTCAAAGGAATTTTCTGGGACAAAGAAAGGCATATCTGTAGCTTTAGGGGATTTTGTGACAAACAATGGGAGAGTAAAACTTTACAAAGTTTTGAGGATAAGAAGTGCTATGCTAGATAAATGTATAGCTCTCTTATCATCTCTTGTATAAGAATACAAAGAGCCTTGCATCTTTCTCATGCAAATTAGCTCAGGGGTTTTGTAACTAGTTGATGACATCACTTTTTTCTCTTAAAATACAATCTTTTGTTCACATAACTAAATCTACTAGAAATTAAGTCTTAGATTCAGGACAACACCTCAACAGCACATAGCTGTTTATAAGCACAAGGCTTAAGTTAAGCATATGCTTAAAGGCTTCAAAAATTCTGAAGTACTTTCCTGAATCACAAAGCTCAAGTAAAAAAAAGACCCTAGCACTAACATAGAGCTGCGAAATAAATAGCTCTTGACAAAGTTGTTTATCATGTTGGAACTAAAATCTCCATGTTTTGTGGCAAGACTGAGGTAAATTGTACATAAACAACACAAGCCAGAGCAACATCAGATACTGACAAATAAATGCCTCAGACCAGCGAAGCACTTTGCCCCTTTTATGCTGTTAATGAGTTTAGAGGAGATATGAGCAATATGAGATTTCCTGGCTCTTCATGGCGATGCCCACCTTCCTTAGAGAGACACCAGGCACACCTGAGTGGATATGCATAAAGGAAGCCCCGAGCACATCACCTGGGACAGCTCCACAATGTTCAGCATCCTCCAGGCATTTCAAGCTTGTTGCACACCTAAACAGCAGATAATCCCAACCTCCATGCAGGGTTTTGCCCTGCATCTCCTAATCATGGGTAGTCTGACAGGTCAGATCACCTGGTCACTGTTCCTGGACAATAGACTACTAAATCCCTATGGCTGGAAAACCAACAGGAACACCATCTCCAGCTTGAAATACATGCCCACGTTTGAGTGATTTTTTTTGGATTTAAGACAAGGAATGTAGGCCATGCATGCTGCCTGGAGAATTGAACTGTGGAAACCAATAGCCATGCAAAGGATTTGGAATCATAGCAGAAGCCAGCCAACCAAATACAAGCTCCTAGGATTATGCCAGGACCAAAAAGGCTAATAAAATTCTTGGAAATATAACAACTTTGTACTGAATAACAGCAGTGAGATGATGATATACATATCACAGAATATCTTAGGATACTGTAACTTTTCCCAGTATAAATACTTGAAAAAGAATGCTGAAAAACTGAGGGCTAGACATGCCACATGCATAAAATGGGTTTGGAAAACCTTTGAAAGCTGGAAATTTAAAGGCCTGTGATACTAAATTTATTGATGAAGCCCAGGGGTGGCTTGGCATTGTCTACAATACGCAGGGCAAGATGCCCGGTGGGGTAGCAAAATGGTCTTTCTTTTAAGAAAAAAGGCCTTAAGAAAAATCCATTGATTAGAAAAATTCAAGCTGGAGGTGGACATGCATTTTAAGCATGCTTCAAACACTGCAGAAACTTCAAAATGAGCTTTACATCAATACTGGCCATGTCTGTGAAAAGAAATTTTAACAGTTCTGCGTGTCAAGCTTAAGGCAAGTTTTATTTTAGAGCTCCAAGACAAGGTCTTGTGACTCTAAAAAGGTCAGATCTGGGGGCAGACTAATAGAATAGTTTAGATTGAAAAAGACCTCTAAGATCGTTGAGTCCAATCATTAATGTAAGTACACCCAAGTCCACCAGCCAGTTCCCATTTCAGTTTACCTTCAATGCTAATAAGAACTGCAAAGTATTAATTGATGAAATTGACGGAATAATAAATTCCATAGTAATATATACTAAACTACACTAATTATTCCTCTATCAGAAATAAGGCTATTATTTGAAATCATCATCTCCTGAGAAGCAGTCATAATTTTTTGTCTTTTTTTTGTTTTTTAACCCCAACTATGCTTACTTTCCTATAATGCTGGATAAGTTTTTCAAAGAGTAGAACAATGGAGTGCACTGTAAACAATTTGGGGAAAAAGCCTTTGGGGGAAAAAAAGAACCCACAAAATGTTGCTTCATTTTGTTATTCAAAGATGCCCTTTTACATCAAATAATTAGATTTCAAAAATAGAGTCTTTCTAAATCCAGGCTTGGATTCATGAAGTGATCAGGTGACTTTGCATAATATATTACAAGCAGATTATAAAGCTATGGTAGATTTATAGCAGATATACAGAAGCTACATACCAATATACCTTGGAATAATTACTCTTTTAAGTTTTGAAAACAAAGATGTTTCCTTAAATATAAAAAAAAAATTAAAATTAAGTCAGAGAACCGTCACTACAAGCCACTGCAAGCTTGACCAAGAAAATCCTTTTACATACAGCACTAAAAAGGGCCTCCTTTAATGTGTGGGCCAAGGAATGGACCGGAGATGCCAGACCATGTGCTTGGCTGTGGGCACACACCGTGTGCCGCTTGCTTGGATCTCCTTCATCTCCCAGCATCTCCACCCCTCACAGGGGAGCATTCAAGCACATGGAGAAACAGTGCTGGATGCACAAACATGCCCCTGAGAGCAGTAACAAATTGACCACTGCTGCGCTCTGAAAAGGTCATATCTCATACTGGTCAATAATGTTACGAAACCTCACAAAATCCTCAGGGTTAGCTGGGCCAGGATGGCAACAATCCTCTCCTACTGTTTTTTTTCAAAATACTTCAGTGAACCTAGATTCAGATTTCATCCGATTTTCTTCGTCCTCTTGAACTTTGATAATGATCTACAACCCAAAATGTAATCAATATTCAGCAGCTTGGGAGCTGATTTTACACTGCTGCTGAATTCAGGGCAATGTTAAAAGGAGGAAATGGTGACTATTGGGTAAAATGTAAATATTTTGCCTGACTTCAGCAGAACTGGAATTGCTCTTCTGAGGAGTAATATGATGTTAATTTTCTTTGTGTAACCAACAAATATATAGATTGCAAAAGACGGGAAAAAAAGCGAAATACAATTGAAAGCAAGATTTCGTAACACTGAAATGAAAATTACAACACATTTCAAGTAAATATAACCTCTTCCTTTAGCTAAGCAAACCACCTTGAAAATCTCCATTATTACAGCTATTACTGTAACTGAAAATACCTTTATGAAGTACTATGGCACTGCCAAAATGTGTCACAAATTTGGCTTTTATAAATACAGGCAATCCAACTAGTATTCCTAAGGCCAAACTATCCCTAAGAAGGCTTTTATCCATCCTTCAAGCTGATATAGCCAAATCTTGCAATGCTATGTTTGCTAGGCACATGATCCCACAGAAGGGATGGAACAAATGGAGAGGGAAGCCACAGCAAATGCCCAGCGAAGTCACACCTCAGGAAGCAGATGTGGGCAGCTGCAGCTGCTGTTTCCACATGTCCCTCATCTGCCCCTTCTCTGGCTTAAAGGGGAAAGATGCAGGTGGTCGAGCTCTCTACGACAAAAGGGAAAGGCTGGCCTCAAGCCCTAGTTCCCTAGAGTGAGAATTGTTCACAAAAAACCTGCCAGATTGTTCAGAGCCTCAAACCACTGTGCAATGGCTAAAAAATTGCACAGGTCAGAACTGATAATTTGCATTAAAAACATGGGGAGACAGGAAGATAATACAATGAATCCATGTTCAGACAGTAATCTCTTTCTAATCAACTTCAATCAGATATATTTATGTCTTGCAAAGAATCTGGGAAGGGAAAGCTCTTGTAGTAACTTCAACCCTAATTGCTGCTGGGAAAGGGCAGTCCAAAAATGAAGTAATAAGTGAAAAGTAACTTGCTAGTGCTGGAATCCTAATGCCATGAACAAAGAAGAAGACTATTTTTGATGACCTTAAGCTTCTGAACATTCAAAATGTCTGATCAAACCTTGGCTCAAGGCCTGTTCTAAAAATATCATAGCAGTCATCTACGCACTTCATACCTTGCTGATTGGTCGTCTAGAGAACAGGGCAGGTGATAGTGGTAGGATAAAAACACCTTTCAGCCAACAAATCAGAGGATCTGCACTATCACAAACCAGGCCTCACACAAGTTTTCAGTCACAGATGGAATGGTCTGTGCATGCTACGATTGCACATTTCGAGTCTCTTCTCCTCTTGTTAATGCACTTGCCAGTCAAAGAAACTGCTAAGTACTTTTCAGTACTAAGTACAGAGATTTGGAAATGTTTTTTATTTTTAATCTGAATATGATCCAAACAAAGTGTTATGATTAGTCTAAGGAAAAAAAAAAGAGTTCGTTTTCAGCAGCCCATAAAACACAGGATAAGTGGCAGTCTTGGCTAAAAGTATCCAGGGAGAAAAGCTAGACAGATCAAGGTGGCATGAATCACCCATGGACTGTGTACACAGGAATGAATAAATAAATCCCATACCAGATTATCCTAAACTTTAATAGTATTCTCCATCTTCTCTCCTTACCTCTGCCAGAATTCCAGAAAAAAAAGCTAAAAAGGTAGAGACAGAAAACTTGAGCAACTAAAAGGTGAACAGAGAGTTAGCAAATTGTTTACTTGCCATAACTTAGCAGCTTTCCACATCTCAGAAGACAAAGGATGATAATTAAAGCCATGAGACTGGTTTTGTGTATCAGAAAAAGGGGTGCAGCAAAATTGGGCACCACCTTAACTAAAAATAGATGTGCTGTAATAATAGGGATAAAAAAACCCACATAAGTTAATTACCAATGTGATGAAACAGGCTTAAGTTTGGTCAAACTTTATTTTTTATTTTAATTGCCCATAAGACTACTTCTATAAATAAGATCCTCATCTTTTATAATATTAATTTGCTTAGCATTCTAAAGAAATGCTTGTCTCCATTTTTGGACTATACACAAATGTGACAACCTTGCATTTAAGGAATAATTTACTTGAAGTAACAGAGCAGAGCTGGTTTTATTTAGAAACTTCAAATAAAATGCTACTGTAAGCTATTTAATTACACGGTTTTCTTTCAATCATTATCTACAGGCATAAAAAGCACATTTCTCATAAAGACATTATATGTATAAATTTCATGCATGTATGAATAAAAATTTAAAGAGATTTAAAGCACTTTCAGCTACTGGTGTCACACATCACAGTTGAAATACTAAAGTGCAAGTACATTGACATAAACAACAACAAAAAAATAGAAAAGGCACATAAATAAGTGTCTCATTTAAAACGTGATGATCAAGTATTTTATTGACTTGGGCCTAAATCATTCTATGTACTTTTGTTCATTTAGTGTCCTCTCACATGCAGCAGAAAGCCTCCAGCAATTCAGAGAGACAGTATTCTATTCTGGGACCCAACAGAGAATGATTAAGTTGAGAAGTTGAGCAACCAACTATATTTATAAGGGGAAATCTCCAAGGCATACCTACCAAAAAGAATGTCAGGCTGGAAGTTCACTAGGATGGTTGCCAACAGAAATATTTCATCAGTCAATCTTTTACAGTCCTATGGCTCCCATTTCATTTTTTTGTCAACTTATTTAGTACTGCAGGCACCAGCAAAAAACAAATTTGGGATGTGCTTTCATTTCTCACACGTTTTTTCTGGAACTCAGCTGTTTTGTGATATTTTGCCTTCTGATCCAAAGACCACGAGCTTGTGACAGGATGTCAAAGGGGTTCGACTGCAGCATGAGGAGAAGGAAAGGACAGATGTGGTCAGCAGACCATTAGTAGCTATGTACCTCTTCAGAGTGACCTGCAGCTGTGGAGGGATGGGTCAAATGATCATGGTAACTCCTGCAGCAATTTTTTCACAAATAGTGTTGGTAAATAATGTGTTTCTAGTGCATGAATCCAAGGACAGCCATTTCTCCAGTGTCCTAAATATGACCATCCTCTAAAGAAGACCATGTGTGCTAAACAACACATTTTTGGAACATTTAAATCAAAACAGCTTTTGCTGCAGTTTTGGCACTGCTGCACTCCTGACCAGTAGAATGATGTTTACTTGGATGGGACACAGGCTTCACTGGCAACATCATGTTAAGGAGCTCCTTATGTGCTCCAGCTACTTTGTTCTGATGGCAAGATTTTACACATATTTATTCATTTGAAAGAAAATCAGATCAGATGAGATCAGTTTTCCAGTATAGCTCAAAAAGAACAAACAAAAAAAACAAGACCCCAGAAGCCCAAGCATGAAAAGCAAGAACATTTTATCTTCATGAGATCCTCTGCCTTGTCAAGCCACAAGCACAGTGACAGAAGTTCAAAGGACTCTTAATAGTGCTAAACTAACACAGAAGTCTTTTTACTAACTGATATGACAGGTATCCAGGAAGATCTGCATATTGAAGATATTGATGAATCACAGAAAACCTATATAACCATGCTAATATATATAAAAATATATATAATAAACATAACTGACTACTGAAACTAGGCACCATCATTTAAAGATATGCACAAAGCCAACAGGACTCAAATGTATTTTGGACACTATGGGGGGAAAAAAATCTTACAAGTCAAAGCAGGGCTTTTTAGAGCCTCAAGGTTCTAACAATTTGCAGCCATGTTGATATAGATCTAAATTGCATTAGTTAAAGAAACAATAAAGCTCTCCTTTGAAAAAGGAGAACAGTATTCTTTAATTAGCTTCTATAGAGAATACACTATTTTCTGATGATGCAGAAAAAGGAATTTTGGTTTAGGTAATTTCTACAAGATTTCAGCTGATGCTTTTACTTTTCATAGAAATTCAGATGAAATTTAAGTTACCTTAGGACTTAGACTAGCTAATGGACTCTGGTTTCCTTCACATGTTTAAAAGCTTGTGTGCAAATCTCCCCTACCAGCCTGTAATTTTCCTGTCTCAGAGTAGGCAGCAGTGTGCCATTTATGCACTGAGCAGACAAAGGGACATTCTCAATACTGCTGACATCACAAGAGAGGCTGATAAACTATCCATATCATTTAGCCACCCCATTTGATAAGGTTTACATTTATTTTCATTGTCTTTGGAAGAGAAAAACGATACACAGTAAGGCCTGTTTTGTGTTAGTCTGCTCAACACACAGACTTGAAGAGAATTAATTTTGTCCATTAAAGTGTCATTAAAATTAATAATATAGTTTTCAATTTTCAATTAGTAGACAAGATATGATACTATCTTACCCAGTCTGTAAGAGGGTTGAACCCTTGTCATCTTGGAAAGCACAGTACCATTACCTGATTTCACATACAACACAGCACACGAGGCTGAACATGGCTTGTGCCATTCACTGTCATTAGGAGCATGAAATAATCTGACTCTCATGGATGACCAGTTCCCATATTTGACAAAGAAACATTTTTTCCTCTACCTGAAGAAATGTAGTATTTAGTATTTAGTAGAAAGCGAGATCTGCAGCAGTCCTAGTGCGGCAGTACCATGAAAAAAATTTGCTTTTCATTCACATAGCTACGAAACATACAAAACACTAGTGGACTTTTTTTGACTTTTTTTTTTTTTTTCTTAAAAGTTTCTACTTTTCCTGTGGTAACAATCAAAAAGATAATGTGACATTTTTACATCTATGTATTCATCATATATTTCTTAAGAGTGCCCATGAGGGATGGTCAATGAATGTTTAAAAACACCCAAAATTGTTAGGAGACTGGGATTGAGTGATCTTGAGTTGCAATTGATTAACACAGATTTCCAGTGATCAGAGATCCCATACACTCTATGTTTCAGTTCCCCATCTGTCCAATGGGAATAAACATCACCATGTATCTCATATTGTTTAGAACACTAGTGTTTTAAGGGTGCTCAGACATCATGGAAGTGGACAATATACACTTTCTTTAGGCTAAAGTACTTTTGCCCAACTATTTCTACAGCAAACAGCCAGTTAGTAACTGGAAATCTGCATCCTTCACGGGGAATTGGCAACACTGATTACTACCCATGGCTGTCTTCAGATAGCTGATTACTACCAAAATAAAATTGCATGTGATTTCCCTAAACCACAAGCTTTTTCTTCAAAAGCTACAGACGAGCACAAAAAGACTCTACTTGCTTTCATATTTCAAAAGCTTTGTGTTTTTACCTATGCTCCCTTAACTTGTCCTTCTCTTCAAAACATTTTATGTAGTTCTGCAAATGACATAACATTGCCACTTGCAAAAATTGCCACTTGCAAAAAAAAAAAAAGGTAAAAAAAATTATGTCTCTCTAGATTCCCAGGCTTACAACTTACTGATACTTCTGTTCAGAAGGAGAAACAAGACATCTTAGCAATACTTGAGGCAAACACTCATGTAGACACTAAATGTTTGGTTCTAAAGAAAATTACCATCCATTTTCGCTCACGACAATGGACTGTAAAGACAAGCAGCAACAAATACCTAAAAACCAAATGCATGCCTTTGAGTAAACATTTCTACCATTCAATATGTTGGACGTCGATGAGTTTATGAGATCAGATGAAGGACGTTTCTTCCTATTCAGTTGAAGCTGTGGCCCTGTTCTTTCTATTCCATCTCCAGCCTAGATCTGGCATGGCTGGATAGCTTTGGTCTATTTTTGGAATAAGAATATTTAAACAACTATTGACCATAATAAATTGTCTCTGTTCTCATCAACAATAAATTAACCAGTCCTCTTGATACCTTTCTCATGAGTCTGGAAACCTCATTTGCAAATAGTGTAAATATTTCTGTAGGATGGTCTTTTCAAACTGACCAGAATAGTCTTTGCATTGTGGGACCCCTTTATAATGGCAGTCCTCTCCTTCATTTGCTACTTCTGTCAAAAAGGAAGGTGTTTTCCAAGGGAAAAAACCAGTGACTGAGGACCATTTCTTCTATAGTTTTCCTTCCTTGTGTTACTCATTCTTTATTATTGCACAAACATGACTGCCCTGCTCTTCTTTAACTCCACCTTTCATTCACTGCTAAAATGAAATTCACTCCCTCCATGCATCACTTAGTAAAATCTCTGACAGAAGACGCGTCTGAGGTTTCTCCCGTTCTATTCCCTTGTTTGTGAAGAAGTCTCCCAAAAGATGGCTTAAAACTCTCCTTTCTAGGTCAAAACAAGGATTTGAGCTCCTTTGCTCAGAAAATCATTGGCATTACCAGGTAATATGGTTCTTTTCTTGCTTGACTAAGTATGCAGTTTATACATACGGCCAAAGTATTTCCAACCAGGTTGAAAAAATTACTTGGAAGAGGCTTGTTATGGTGATGGCAAACATAAAATGCCTCCCATAAAAGAAGATGTTTTGGCTTTGTACTGTCATTGTGCTACCTCTGCCATTGCTCTTTTCCTGTACTGCCAGATGCTGGGAGATATTTCACAGATTCACTAACAGCCTGTGCTTCTGCAAGAAAACTTCTTCCTTTGGTCTGCTACCAGCTAAGAAAACACCCTGTAACCATTAGAATTCACATTTATTCCAAACTCACTAATTCAGAATTCACTTCACAAGGTTTTAATTGCCATAATCCCTGCTGAATATTGAACTCAAAAAGAGATGCAAAGCAATCCTTAAAATACGGCTCGTGTCAAACATTTATCAGCTCTGCCATTCTTTTCATGCTTAGATGAATGCCTCTCTCATTTACAGTTTTTTCTCTTGTATTTACTTTCTATAGTTTCTGCAAAGAGTCTTCCACAATCTCTTTTCCCAGAAGCTTCTGATCACTATTTTTTGTTTTAATCTTCATCAGTCTATATTTATCACTATATTTCACACATTTGCTTCTTCCTCTTTGATCCTTTAATAGACATCGTGCACTGCAATTTCTTTTCTTATTAACAGCCTGAACATTCTTCATCAAATCTAATTCAGAATGTGTTCTTTGCTGCTTGTTTTCTTATTGTGCTTGTAAACTTTCATCTTTCTTCTGTCTATAGAAATGCTGAAGTATTTGTTGTCTCAACTACTGAAATTCTCCCTCAGAGTCCTCAAATTCAAAGTAAACTTCAAACACAGACAATTTTGTCACATCTCATTCATTTTTTTCTTTTTTTATTGAGAGGATAGAGGTGGTTGTAGCATTCAGAAATCGTTTCACATTTTAAGTTGCATTGCTCTTAACCTTGTGTCTCTTTCCCCCTGGAAATGTCTAGCTCTTTAAAAGCCAACAAACTGGCAGAGACGTCTCCTGTTTTGCCACTTAAATAACAGAGGTGATTCTTGAATTCAGCATTTTCATGTGATAAATTGGTGCAATCCCAACTGAAAGGGAAAGCATCCAAAAAGCGTAATTTCCTTTTGACTCACCCTGTCAAAGTAGATGTGAGGACACTGACAACATACTACAAGACTTGTATACTTAATTTTCACCATTTGTAGTCTCTCCAGAGGCAGCTTTAGCTGTTGTTATATGCAAAACAGAGAAGTATAAAACTGTATTTTTGGCAAACATGAAACAAAGGTAGACTTTTTATTCCACAACAGAAAACACTCTTTCCACTGTGCACAGAAAGGGAGTTGCACCCTGAATAGAAGAGGAGGAGTGGAAGGTGGTTGCAAAAGAGGGATAGTTACTGTGCAACTTGGAAGTCAACTAGAAAAAAAAACAGAAAAATGGCACTTTGGGAAAAACCATATTGTTTTTCAGTCTGACACTGAACAAGACACAATGACTTAAAAGTATATGTTCAATGTCACCAAACAGGATGAGATTGCAACGCATACAGCAGAGCTTTTTGAACATATCTAGGTGTCCAAATTTGAACACTTTCTTCAGTTCTCTATGGATACTTTCCTATCTAAATCTACTAAATTCTTACATTTTCATTTCAAGAGTGTGTTCTTGTGGAGGGGCACTTTCTATTTTTTACTTTAGGAACAATGTGCATGGATGGTGCTATGGAGACAGTAGGAGACTATTTTGAAGCCATTTTTATCTTTGCACTTGCATATGACTGAAAAGAACTCACAGAACTTAACATCCATGGATCTGCAAGACTGACACCAGTCTTTCTTTATTAGCTGAATATTGACAAATACCAAGCAGTAGAAAGGTAAACTGCTCAAGGAGAAGATACAGCATCAGCATGCAAGGTTTTTTTTAGAAAAGCTCAACTGAGTGACTCAGTCTGTTTTCATGATAAAATAAACTTTCTAGAAGTAACAATAACAAAAAAGGAGTGAGGTCTATCATTCTACAAGGACACTGAGCCCCAGTGTTTACAGGTGCTTTATACCAACTGAGCAAAAAATAGCAAAGAAATTACTAGGTTATATTAAAAGAAAAGCTTAAAATAACCATGGTGAGCTAATGTTAGAGGTATGCAGTGAAGGTTGGGTCATGCCTACAATGTACCATTGCCTTCATCTGTAAGATCTCCTTTAGGAGTTCTACAAATACACTGGTGGAGTTGGTGTGAAAAGCATCACTAAACCTGGCATCAAGCCAGCTGTCCCCTTGTTTTCCATATTTCCATATATTAATAACTATTATGTCGATTTTCCACTTGATCCTTATTTTAAGAAAGTCCTGACAGTTTAGTTGCACAAGTTCCTGGATTGCTTTGCATTTTCTTTTTTATATGAGAATAAAGAGATGGTAGCCCAGCAAAATCACCTCTTTTGAGATTTCCTCATCTTTTTTGTTTTTATATTAAATACAAGGCTAAAGGTATGACTCTTGCTGTCCAAACCTCTTCCTCACAAATATGGTCACATCATGTCACAAAAGATGGTGTCACATCTAAAATTAGAAACAAATCTCAACTGTGATGATTTTAACACTGAGTCTAACCTTGAGAAATGTTGAGTGCCTTCCAAGAGGTGCAGGGAAATGAGTTTGAGGGTTCTCGGCAATTTTGCATGCAGAATAGCAAATCAAAAGCAGTAAAATAGAAAAAAAACCCAAACACTCTCCCCTCAAAAAGAAAAAACCCGCAAAAAAACAAACAAACAAAAAAACAAGGAAAAAAAAAAGAAATTGAGACTGATTTAGAAAAGGTACTGTGGAAAAACAGAGTAGAAAGTGACAGGATTAGTGCTATCCATTTATATATAATACTTGGGGAATGTTTCTCTAAAGACAAATGTACTCTTAGTTTTTAAAGTTCTATTCAAAATCTAAGCCAGTGGCTGACAGGACTAAACCTGCTTCAAATTATATTAAGCTCTGCAGATTTGACCCACAGAAAAAATAATGACATTGCATATTAAAGATAAGCCTTAAATGACCTTATTTACTTCACTGTACCACCTGACAGGATCGATGAGATCACTGGCTATTTCTAAATTATCCCAGAGCACAAAAGGAAAGGGGGGGAGGGGGAAACATTGGAATATCAAAAAAATAACAAAGTCAAAACTATGAAACTAACAAAACACTTCCTAATTCCAGCTACTTTGCAATTGTTTGAATTATACTTCACATTATTTTCTGTTGTCTTTCCACTTCAAGTAGAAATTTTCCACACAGCTCAGCAACTAGCCCCGTTTGAAAATTATTCAGTATGATCAATACACTAGATTAAAAATAAATATAATAATTCATAACCATAACATCATTAATCAAAGAAAGACTGATATTTCACTAAATTTGAATCTTTAACAGTATCCATTTTAAAGCTAATTAAATTGTCTACTGTGGGAACGCGTGGTTGCATGAAGCATGAAATTTCTTTTGAAAATGTATACTGATAGAACATTTATGACAGACAACATTTCTACCATATATACCACACCTCTTACCATCACTCTTTTTATAAAGTTTGTTTACTTCAGGTTACACTGCATCAAAACCTTTCAAATGTAATTATTATACACTTTCTGACAAGGAGTTGAACATTAGCCGGTCCCAAGCTCATAATGTCTGACTTCCAGGAGAGACTGTGAAAGTTGCAACTGTATCTCATACTTCTCAAAAAAGTAAAGTGCATGGCCTGAGTTGTTTTTTCTGGTAGAGCTACTGGACTTTCCAGCCACTGGCTCAAGCAGCTCAGGAGTCCATCCCTGCATCCCATCCAAAAGAGCCCATAGAAAATATAGCCAAGGCAAGTATATGTCTGTCTCACAGCTTAAGGTCCAGTGAAAAATCAGGAGATGTTCTCTCTATTTTATTTTACTTCAGCTAACATTTATGATTACCATTACCACAGTGAATAGTGAGAAGTGCTGAGAGTTGTTGCGATACAGACAAAGTAGGAAAACTTGAAAAATCAATAAACAATTACCTATCAGAATACATTTTTCATAAAGGTATATTATATGAAATATATTCTCAAAGGATGTGGCTCACAGCTATGGCAAAATCTGAACTTTCATTCAAACTATAAAGCTTCTGGTATACTAGTGTTGGGAATTTATCTGACCTCATGGTGTTCCCTGCTTGGGAAGAAGAACCTGCAGGAGAGAAGCTTTGGTGGAGATGTTTCTGTTCCAGCTTGAAAGTGGCACAGACAAGAGGGAGGCAAATATTAAATCCTAACTATTTGAGCTTTCCCAAGGCAAAGGTGCAAATTCTTCAGCCTCCTCCCTGGACTTGCAATTGACTTGAAGGATAAAGACCTCACATCTGTTGAAGCCATAGGAAATTGTTGCTGCCACCTACAACTGATAGCTCCAAAAATAGAATAAAATCGATGTCAAAGGGAAAAATTGATTGATTGGGAGGGGGAAATCATTAAACAGAAAGAGAAAAAAGAAGTTATTTATTTCTTTTGAGAGGTTACAAATTAAAATTTCCAAAACACTTAGCAATGAAATATGTGTTCAATACAAATGTCTGCTTTTGTTTTCCTACCTAGAGATAAGAGTTGACAGTGCAATTGTTACTTGAATTACTGCTTCAATAAAATTCTGCCACCATAAACAGTTCTTTTATAAACAAAAAAAAGCAAATTGTCTCTTACTATTTCAGAAGCTTATCAAAACAACTAAAACCCAGCTTGAAAAATTATTATTAAAACTTAGTAGAAAGCATGTATGAGCCTGATTTTACCCTATTATGGCATTTCAAAATCATAGAATCACAGACTCATAGTAACACCTGAATTAGGTGTTAAGAAAAACACCTTGTTGAGCCTCTAAAAGGGAGAAGTAATGCCTTAGGTTTTAGCTTTCACATTTTTTTAGATTCTGTGCTGTTTTAGTAGGTAGTTTTAGGTTTCATATTAAATGCTACTGAGTTCTCTTCACAGAGTAGATAGACAAAACAATTCCTTCTCTAGCTCGATATCAAGGACAACTTGAAAACAAGGATGAAAACAGTGGTGAAGTGATAAGAAAAAACCAGGAGGATGGAGCTTCATAACCTGAAGTTATTCTTGGACAATTGATTCCAATATGCTCATGGACCAGAACTTATAAAAGCATGAGACCTCGTGATGAGGTGTCCATTTTGTGACCATTTTGGGGCATCTTGGGTGTGTTCCGGCTGGACTCTTGTGCTGCCCAGGTGTACCTATTGAGGCCTTTTAATAAATGCCTACTTTATCCATTGCTCTGTCTAGTCTCTTTTCCAGGTCAGTGTCCTAAAGGCATCCACAGAATGGTTCGGGTTGGAAGGGACCTTGAAGATCATCCCCATGACACAGATAGAGACATAGGTTCCTGGACCAGGTTCCTCAGAGCCCCATCTAACCTAATCTTGAACATTCCCAGGGACATGGCATTCACAAGTTTTCAAGGCAACCTGTTCCAGTACCTCACCACCCTCAGAGTGAAAATCTAATCTTAATATCTAATCTAAACCTACTTTCTTTTGTGTGAAGCCATTCCCCCTTGTCCTTTCACTACATGCTATTGCAAAAAGGCCCTCTCCACCTTTCTTGTACCCTTCAGGTACTGGAAGGCTGCAATTAAGTCTCCTCGCAGCCTTCTCCTCTTCAGACTGAATATCAATTCTCTCATCCTTTCTTCATACAAGAGGTGCTACATCCCTCTGATCATCCTGCTGGCCTTCCTCTGGACTGGCTCCAACTGGTACATGTTCCTCCTGTGCTGGGACCCCAGAGCTGGATGCAGGTGGGATCTCTCTCACCAGAGCAGGGCAGAGGGGCAGAATGCCCTCCCTTGCTGTGCTGGCCACGCTGCTTTTGGCACAGCCCGGGACACGTTTGGCTCTCTGGGCTGTGAGTGCACATTGATGGGTGATGTCCAGCCTCTCATCCACCAGCACCCCCAGGTTCTTCTCAGCAAAGCTGCTTTGGAGTCCCACAAAGGACTCCATATGGAAAATATTTGTCCAGGTAAAACAGCTGTTTGTGTCGGGTATAATTGCCTTCATGCCATAAGAAAGTATAACAAACAAAGGCAATATGCTCCTTTGTTAAAAGAAAATAATGTATTTCAAATTATACATTATTTCCTTAAAATTATATCTAAAATTTCTTGCAGTATAGCCTCAAACCATAAAAAATGACCATGCACCCAGTGCCACGGGCTGGAGCTGTGATACCCACTGAGGTAAAAGCACTTCATCCTGGCATTCAGGTTTGGTTACATGGCTGGCTATACAAGACTTGGAGGTGCAATGTGTGGTGAAAGCCAAGGAAGTCACCTACAGCCAGCGACCAAACCTCAGTACCATGAGTTCAGTACCAGCTGGATCCCTGAAAGTGGAAAAACATGACAAAGACCTACAACACCTGCCAGACGACAGAACTAGCTCTTCTTCATATTTTTACAATGCAGCCAATTTACAATTCCCCATCTAGGTACAAGAAAAGGGCCTCTAAAACCAAGCAGTGGATCTACAGATTGCCCATCATTTGACTCATCTGCTGAATTTCATGTCTCTAATGATAACATGAAACAATTTCTCTGCCATTTCCTGTATGCATTACTTATTTTCTCAGTCCTGCATAATACACAGCATAGCTGCAAATGCCATGATAGGCACTGCACCATTTAAACTTGTGTTATTGAAAAACCCATCTTTCATCCAAATTATCTAAGAGTTCAACTCTCATAAAAATGTCCCACTGTTGCTTGCACATATGAACAGTTTCATTGCAGGGAAATCCCTTGTTGAAGAACACCACATAAGGATATTATGAATTCTTAAATATATAAAGCTGTGGCTTTTGCAAACACAGACATATAAAGTCTGATGCACCAAAACTTTACTAAATCAGATGTAACTACAAACAGTAATTGTCTGACCTGAGCAGCCAGGTCCTGGCTGGACCTGATCCAACTATGCTACTGCCAAAGACAATAAGGTAGATTTCTTTTTTTCTCCCTCTTCCTTTTTTTTCTTTTTTTCCCAAAGTGATATTTATGTTAAAGGATAATAACACCTGAAACAGAAACGAGACACTAGAAAGTGCTAAATCCCCAGAGACTGTAGAGAGATTACATGGAAAAACATCCACCTGAAAACACAGTACTAAGGAATCTCAATTAGTAAGGAGACCTTGAGAACTCAAAACCATCCTTCAATAAGCTGAACTTGTGTCCAGGTGAAAGCTATATAGAGGAGTAAATTAAATATAGGAACACAATAATTGTCCTTCCCACACTAAAAAGTATAAGGATCAGCTAGCATATTGACTTATTAATTCTACCTTCAAATACTGGAGTAGCTCCTTTCCATAGATTACTTAGGCCATTAGGGACTGTCCACTCCCACCTGCCCTATTTCATTGCTCCCAAGGACACAGTGGGTTCTGTACAGGTCTACATGCAACAAAATCTGGTACAGTCAAAACATCAAATGCACAGGAAAGTCTTAAATATATATAATATATATAAAAACTTATACACATTTATGTGTGTGTGTGTGTATGTGTAAATCAAGAAAAAGAAAGGAAAATGCTTTTTTTCTCTGAAATACAGCTATATTTGGCACTGTTTGTTTAACCTGTATGTAAATAGGTTTTATTCTTCCAGAGTTTCAAAACCTCACAAATGTAATAAATCTAATGTAATCTGAATCAAGTGTTTGTAATGTCACCTTTCAGATAAGATATGCCTAAAAACAAAGTAAGTTAACATTTAACAAGTTTTGCTAAGTGAGCCATCCCCATTCATTTAATGGCATCCCCAACCAAAAAAAAGGAAAAATATGTCACCTTAACATTATACTAGTAATTAACTGTGATGCTATTAAAGGCTTGTGCTTGAGGCTCCATAGGGACAATGAATCATGTATTTACATTCTAGCCAAAAAAGTAGTTGCTTGTTAGCAAGGATGCTCACATCTGCTGCAAAATAATTACAGGGAAAATATTAAAGGTTAAAGAAAAATAAAACAAACCAAAAAAGATCCTTTGTAATCTCTTAAATGTAATTCAGGGACTTGTTGAATTTCTACTGGATGTTAGTAAGGACTTACCTCTCTACTCTGTATTTCTTGGTTGAAAAATATGAGCATAGTTTGTAATATTCTGAGGTAAGAGAAGGAGATATAAGTGCAGATTATGACAGAGAAATCATTTGGTTTTATTTTGCTCAGTCATACTACTGAATTTGGAGGGATAAATTATGCCTCATATACACCTGTATATAATCAAATCTAAGAAACATGAAAGTAAACAAAATTTTCTCAAATAATAAAGTCCACGAAGTTGTACTTAGTGGATCACTGAACCTAAAGAGTAGGCAATTTCTACAAAATGTCCCATGACAAATAATCTTAAAGCAAAATAATTACATTTGGCCATTCCAATGTACTTAATGTCATACAAACTTACCACAGATTCCTTGGACACCATCTCTGTTTTTCCCTACATATCTAAATTGAACAGTCAGAACTTTAGTCAAGAATTTACTTTCTCATATGCACATACATATATGTAATTATGCATATATATGCATTATAAATATATAGAAATGAAAAATGAAATGCTTAACAATGTTGTTTGTAATATGTACAATTATTTTTATCTCACAGGTTCAAATGAATGCCTGAGAATATGACATAAATCTTCGGCCTAAAAAAAGAAGGCAAGCATAGAACTGTCCTAAAGATACTCAAACAACATATAATTATTCAGTAAATAGCTTCTGAGCTTACTGAGTTTTGAGGACTGACTCATGACTTTTATTCTGGGTGGCAATACAGCCTCACTGTCTCTCCTGCAATTTCCTTAAGTGGACTATGAAGTCAGAACTGAGCAATGAAAGATTCTCTCACACTTTTTCAGGAATGAAGGATGAGGACTAGAAAAACAAGTACAATTTTCTCCTATTTAGTGTAGATTTTTACGAACAGGTAAAACTAAATAAAATAAGCAAGTAAAAAAAAAAGAAAGAAAACAGAGCAAATAAAAAAAAACCTTGATAGAAATAATAGCACAGGAACTTTTCTGTTCTGCTCTTCAAAGAATGTAGTTTATTTTGACTGAATTAAATAGTTTTAAATAGCAAGTCCTTTTAAGCAGAGTTTAGGTAAAACCCTATTACCTAGTAGCTGATTAAAAGGGACTATCTGCTATCTACAAGTACAGTTTAGGTCACACAGTAGAGCATCTGTCATTCAAAAAGAGGCTGAGAGAGCTGGGAATGTTTAGTCTGGAGAAAAAGAAGGATTAGGGAGGTCTTGTGAATGTGTATAAATACTTTAGTGAAGAAGGAGACAGAGTCTTCCCAGTGGTGCTCAGTGAAAGGACAAGAGGCGATGAGCACAACTTGAAATACAACCAATTCTGTCTAGAAATAAGGGGAAAATATATCCTCATATAGTGCAAAGGTTATCAAACACTAGAAGAGTTTGGCAAGACAGCCAGTGTATTCTCCATCAGGGGAGACATTCAAAACCTGACTGGACACACTCCTGGCAACCTGCTGCAACTGACAGATTTGGATTTCTTTAATTTTTCACAAATGGGAAAAATAAAACTTCAGTGGAGAAGTCATTACTTACTGAGACACCCCATGCATGAATGGTCCTTTGTTCTCATACTGAGATCCTCCACCTTTTGTGGTGCCCCACGAGTCAGGAAATCACCTGAACACCTTTCAGTGCAAGACTCAAGCCTGAGAGTTACACTTACAAGTTCATGGGTTTTATACTTTATTTTGTAAGCAATTTATGATGGTGGGTCAAACATAGTCAGGTTTATTTAAGCAGCCTATTTTGGAGAATTTAAACACATAGCTAATAAAATCAAGGCATGCTCCACATGTAGCTCCTGCGGGTGTTGATGTATTGGTGTTCCCACTGCAATCCAGCCTCTGGGGTCCACAGCCTGCAGAACTCTGCTAGCCAAAGGGTTTTGTCATTTGAGGAGAACACCAGTCAGATGGTCTGTTGGAATGTCTTAGATGGTTTTTGCCTTCAGTGCAGAAGTTGCACAAGCCCTTATTCTGGCAAAGTTTGGGAAAAAATGAGCCCCAGGTGGAAAGTAACAAGCCTCTGGCACAGATAAAGTGTCCTATAGAGCAGATATGGACACCATGGGCATCACTTAAACCAAGGCAATCTTCACTCAAACAATCTCTCAGAGGTTTAAAATCAGGCTAAGTCCAGGTTTAAAGACATGTTTTACTCTACAGACCTAAACCCAGAACCTTTGCACTTCAGTGAAGAAATTGCCACATGGATAATCACTTTCCCCAAGCTGGGTTGAAGCATGCTTTTGTAGACAATGTGTGGGGATGAAAGCTTGTTATTTTACAGTAACACAACTTCATGTAGAAGTCCACAAAAACTGGAGGAAAAAAGGTCAGCAATTTTCAGAACTGATGCAGGGAATCTGTTCTCACAACTTATGAGCCATATTACCCCTCTTTTACGGAAACGCTGGCATCCGTAGTTTTCAAGTGTAAAGTACGTATTGCTTTTAGGAGGAAAAATAAGAAGCTACAAAATAAAATCCAACAAATTTCCATTAAATAATTGGGGGGAAAAATTTGTTTTGGAATTTCTGTACACAATTCTATTTTGGAGAGAGAAAGTTAATTTTTTTTTAAAGTTTCTATGTCTGTCTAGGTTTTGTGCAGCAAATATTTACTACAGCCATCCTAAAAGCCAAAAACTTGCTTTATTTACTTTATAGCATCATAACATCTAGGGATAAATTGTGCACTTGCTGCCAGAACTACAAGTTCATACAAAGTTATTTTAAAGTGATGTAGATTAGATGAAAGGTAGGAGAAAACTGAAAACCTCACCCCACCACCCCTCAGAGTCTGAACCAGACTTGTTCATTGTGTCTTAATGTGTCAGGAACAGAATTATGCAAGGCCATGGCTCTGTTACACACTGGGTATCTTGATTTTGCTCCAGAATCCCCAAAGTTGAAAGACCTGGAGCTGGTTTCCATCCCCAACATAGACTTGGCAGCAGATTTGTCTATTTGTATTCCATTCCCTAGGACTACAGGCTTTGGATGCCACTTGGAGTCCAACACATGCTGCAGCACCCAACACAGCACAGCTGCCTCCCTCACTACAGCTGGGCACCAGATGCTGGCAGGGACAGCACGGCCCCGGGGCTCAACCTTTCACACTGGAGTCTCTACACTGCAGGTATGGAGGCTTCTCCAGGCCACTGAGCCACCCATCCTGGAGCCTGTGTGTGTGCATGTGGTGGAGATCAAAAGCTCCACCAGGCAGCCTCTTGTGTGAGCTCTCCAATACTTCCAGTTAGAGAGCTACAGGCATTGAGCACTGAGTTCAAGTTCAAATGTATGACCTCACCACATGAATGAACTCATAAGACATCACAAGTATTTTTAGGACAGAATTTTTGGAAGACCTCAGCATTGGTCTAATTCTATTTCCACTGACTTCAGTTCTGCTATCCTAAAGACTCTAGAATCTTAGTATTATTGAAGACAACAGGAACCTGGTAGAAGGTGACATACTCTCTCAAGTTGTGGCACCTTAATATTTTAAAAATTAAATACAGTGCTAAAATAAAATTGGGTTATATTTTTTTAGAAAACTACTTAAATACTATTTTTTTTCTTCCCTTCTCGCTTAATCCTCTTTTTCTACAAATGCAGATACGAGTTTCACTGAATTCAGAAGGCCATGATGTCATGCCAGTTTACACAAGTTTGAAACCAACCTCAAAATACATCAAACGATTAATCAAGATACCAGACTTCACTCTAATGAGAGTCATGAACTTTTCAGCTGCAAAATCAGTATCTGATTTAGTGTGTGATCACTCCACATCAATTGGACAAATATACTGAAAAAAAAGACAGCACATCATCAACTCAAGTATAAATAGCCTCTGGTTCACCAAAACCTTTGTGGATAACAATAAAGTATTAAGCGGAAACTAAAGTAACTTACGGTAATTAGATTTAGACTACTACTTAAGGAAAGTTGTGATTCAATACTAATAACTAATTTTACCTTCTGTGATTAGTGAAAGCTGATTAGAAGGAAGTATGTTATCTGCTGGCTCTGACACGATTATTGTCTTACTAAAAAATGCCTAATTAGTTCTGCTGCAGCTACAAATTTCTGTTTATGCTCAGCAATATTGCCAAGCATTCCATTACTCATCCATTATTATGCTCTCTTATAATGTGCAAAACTGCTGTGAAGAATTCAGGAACTTTTGTCATTGTTCAGTGTGGACTGAATTCTGGGAAGGACTGAAAAACTGTGGATTTTGGATCTATGTTCTCAGACATAACACATGTAACTATAAAGTAAACTCACATTTTTTATGATCCCAGTCAATAATACCACAAAAATATGTGAAAGTTAAAATTCCCAGAGGCTTCCCTTGATACTAAAACATTGCAAAAGCTGTAGGTAAATATGGTAACTGTGAAATTAGCTCGACACAATCCCATTTGATTTCATTTACTCACACAACAAATTATTTGATTGCTCAGGCTGAAACATGAATGAAGATTAGACATAGCAGCAGATAAATAAGCCAGATGAATCTTTAGAGCAGTTCAGGAAGGGCTGATAACATCTACTGTCCAAAGGATCTTTGACAAACACCTGGAATCCCACAGTGGCTAGCTAGATAGCAATTCCCCACTGAGAACATGGAACGAAGTTCTTCACAAATGCTTCTACTAACTGAATAAGGACTAACAAGTTCATCAGAATTAACAGAGAAAAGAAAGATTTGAAATAGTTTAACTAAGATATTATGTCCTTGAGGAAAGTGACAGCTGTAGTTCCTTCAACTACATTTTTCACTTATGCGTATGAGTTTTTTTCACTATATGGTTACCAGCAGCACAACAATTTCTTCAGATAAACATTGCCAGGAATCCTCCACCATCAGTGTAAGGCTACTACAATGTAAGGACTCCGTAAACAAGGCAAGGTCTGCCTCATCTGTGCAGCATGCATCAGAAAAATTAGTCCCCTCTTTGTTCACTTACAGTTAACAACTTATTTCAGAGATCCTACCAATAGCATAAAATGATTAAACTCATTTCAGCTCTTGACATAAGGGGGAGCAGTTCTGTTCCCCTGAACAGAACTTCCTATTTTATTATGGCTGTTCATGGTCAGCTGCTCTGTTGTTGTCTTTCTAAAGTAGCACAAGGACAAACTTGCTAACTCAGCTGTCAAGCTGATGAATACAGTAATTTCCCTGAGAAGGGAGCGCCCTTCAGAAAAAGACTGCTGCAGCCACAGATGTTGCTTTGCAAAAGAGATCACAGGAGATCCAGAACCATTTATAGCTATTTAAGTGAGGAAGTTAAGCAAGAAAATGGAGATGTACCAGAGGACACATTGAGGATGTAAATTCTCTTATTAGCGTGACCTAATATGAATTCTCTTACCTCACTGACAAGTTCTCTGTGTTCTCATTTTTTTCACATCTCTTCATGCTAAATTTCAGAGAATTTAGACCACAAGCTGTATGTTCACACTTCTGTCAGTGCTATTCTTCCTACAGGTGAGAAGTTTGTAGTTCTCCTTCAGGTGAGCACAGAGCATGTTATAAACCCATTTCAAAAGGAGAAAAATACTTTGCTTTCTTAAGTTTTACCTAGTGCTGTGTATGGGCTACTAATTTACGTGGCAGTTTTTTACTTACCTAGAGATTTCTACACCTGCTTTATTGAGTGTTCTATGGGATTAGACAGGGAATCTTGACCAAATGGAGTCTCTTAATAATGCATATGGACTATGTCAGTTTTATTATTTGGGGTTTACTGTGATTTAAATGAGAACAGAGACGAGCCTTGGCTCCTGCCTACAAACATCAGAGCTCCTTATGTTTATGCTTCCTTTATGAAATATTTTTAAGTTAGAGAGCAGGACAGTCCCCATAGGCTATTTTTCCTTCAGGTGCTGAACCTAAAATCAATGACTGAAATTTACAGGAGAAAAAAGACCTTTGTAATCTTTCCAGATCCCAAATGGGCAACCCCTATTACAGTATGTTTTATTTTCACAAACTAAGGTCCAGCAACCATGAAGGGCATGTGAGCGCCCATAAACCTACACACTAGTTCCACTTGAGTGAAATGAAGGGAAACTGGCAGGTTTGCTGAAGTTCAAATAAAATTTATTTTCTTGTACTAATTTAACAGGGTACCTGAGACCTTCACCTATACAAAGTCTGTCTCCTCTGCCATCTGCTGGAGCCCTACAATACAAATCCCAAAATACCATACTATAACATTCAAAATCTATTGATTATTATTATTGTTATGTAAAATTAACTGGATATATAATCTAATAATCATAAAAAATGTACTTTTATCAGGTTGACCTAGCACAGTAAGCAAGCTTTGATCTTAGATGTAGCAGTTAGGTCAGCATTCCCTATCACATAGATAAAATCTTCCAGGCTTTTCAATAAATGAACATTAAAGTTATTAGTCCACATGCTAGTCTTTTTTACAATATACAGCCAGTTACTCTAATGTAGTTCATAAAGTTGCCTGAGATGTATCAATTTGTAATGGAGTCCAGACTATTACATTATGTTCTTATGTGTTTTTAAAACAAGAGTCAAAAACAAGTTTCAGAATTTGAGAGTTCCATACTACCCATATGCCTTTCAGCCCCCTATAAAAAAGTCTGTACACACTGCTGTCATGTGAAAATGCATTCTAAACGATATATTTTTGGATCATTTTTACAGGCACAATGTAGATTGCAGTAAATGAAAACAGACTTTCTTCTTCATAAGCCATTTCAGAACTGATCCCATGTCAATAAAGAGAGGCTTCAGCCCCTTCAGCTCCCAATGACTTTACCAGAGACTGACTACAACTCCAATTAAACCATGATTTTGCATGTTCTGGAATAGGAAGACAGTGAGTGAAGAACCTACCATTCAGGTTATCCAATGGTTTCATTATATTATCCTATATTTAGCTTCTCACAGTTGCAAAATAACTTAATCTGTTCCTTACCTCAGCTGTTTGCCTTCCATAATTTTCAAGGTGTGGGGGATCTAAGGTGTAAGCCAGCTAAGACAGCTTTTTTGGAGAGAAAATCTGGACAAAAGGAAAAATTATTTTGCCCAGATATAATACCTATCACTAACTAATTTACTTAGAATCAACACTCCCAACAGTCTTAGAAATGGTAACAAAACTTGCCAGAGAAGATATTACCTGGCCAGAGAAGTGTCTTTTTTACTGCTCCCACCTCATCAGTCTTTTGTTGAATTATGGATCTGAGTAGCATCATTTAAATATGGTGCAAGAAAAAAAAAAAAAAAAAAAAAAAACAGCCTTCAGTGGACTAATAAGAAAATTATTTGTTGAACATATCCTAGTAGACCTAGTGTAAGGATATGGGCACAGTAGACTCTAGAGGTCCCCTCCAATGTATATGTTTCACTGTTTCTATTATCTGAAAAAGACTCACCTAGCCCACAGCTGACTGGGACTCTCCTTGAGCTTACTGTTTGGCAATGCTGCCAGAAATGTGAACCAGACCATAAGAATGTCTATGGGCTATGGGCCACTGGCTGTCGACCAGTGGAGTTCAGCAGGGGTAAATTAACACAGGCACTGGCAGGGTCTAGGCAGCTGGGAGCCAGAGCATTGTGCCAGGCAGCATTTTTATTTTCCAGATTCCATATTACCCATGTTCAGCTTGGAGACTGTCACCTGAAGGAATACTTCCTTGTGTTTTTACTGAGTTAGGAATTTTTGTGTGAATGAGGAAAGAAACTGTAAATCCTCCTCTTGATTACAGAAGCTGAACACTTCCTGGGATCTGAATTCTCTCCTTGCCCTTGTACACAGTTCCTGCTAAAGTCATTGACCAGTGATTCCTGAAGTCCCAGGAAAGGAGAGCTATGGGTCAGCACCCCATAGCTTCCATATGGGACATTTTCCTTCTTTGTGACAGGCTAAGGGCACACTGACATTGTTGGGCCAAGCCTATGCCCAGGGCCTAGTGACCTCTCCCATGCTGTTTGCATGTCAAGATTTGGACAGGGTGTAAGAACTTCTCTTTCTAGAGGGGAAAAAGTAAATGAATGATCTTTCCACTCCCTTTACACTGGTATAACACTGAGTAGAATGGAAATCTGATGTGATATGCAGCAGTCTCCAGCTAAGCAGTGAGGATCAGCAGGTCTCCTCCCTGTTTCCAGCTCTCTCAGGAGGCAGCACCACCAGCACCTCATCTCCACCCTAACACATTCTAAGGGTACCCATAGAATAAATTAAAAGTGGTTTAAGCTAGCTATTTGCACAGCCATTAACACATAGCAAGAACAGTAACTCTGCCTTTGAGCTGTTAATTGTTGGGTTTTGCACTAGGTTTATTATTTAGGTTGATTGCAGGAAGGGAGCTCATGTTTTCCCAGGAAAACTGCCACTCTGTTAGGTGAGACATCAGCCTTTACCCATGGCTCTCCTTCGAAATAACAAGATTCTCCTCAGTTAAGTGAAGGACAGAGCCTGGACATCTACCTCAGTGTTGTGGTTGCCCAATGGATTGAGGCAGATTTTTGAAATATCAAGTAAGGTGCTAATGCAGGAGAGAGGAACAGATATTGCACATCTAACACTAGTATTTTTAGTGGGTAACTGGGGGAAACCCATTACAGAGTTCCCTGCTCCTTGGGAACCTGTGCTGGGACTCCTGTCTCCCCCCAAAGGCAGTCTGTGTGCCCAGGATGCTGCTGTGAGAGCTCAGGAGTTGGACAGCACATAAGGCAGCTTTAACTGCGTGGGATCTCTCTGGGACACAAAGTTTAAGCCAAATTTATCCCAAGAAGCACATCAGTTTTTTGCTGTTTTCTAACTGACTATTCTGATATGATTTCCCTGGAGTTTAAGTTTTGATTTTCTGCTGAGGGAGATATTTGCAATGGAAGTAGAAAGGATGTGACCCGATACATAGTGATACTGAGTATTTTGAGAAGCAGAATTTTTCAAATTGGGTAGCTATATTGCTGTTTCAGATAACCTCTGAGGATATGTCTGAACAGCCAAATGCTCTGCAAGTCAGAGCTATCCTGTCTTAATATAGCACAACCATGTTCTGCTCTCAGGACAGTGTGGGAAGCACAGTGCAGAACAATACATTATTACACAGCTCTTGGTAGAATACCTAGATCAACCAGAACTAGTCAGAGTAACTCACCAGCCGTGCCCTGAGTCTGAGCTGTCTAGCAAAAAAGTGAAATATACAAATAACACAATCTCATCTTTTAAGGCCATTACAGAACAAAAATAATCTGTGAAACACAGATAAAATAGGCCATAGCCCCTATCAAAAATGTTAGAAATCACACCAAATTCTGTATCCAATGCAGGATTGAAGGGTAGGTGGGAAATAAAGTTAGAGCTTTACCCAAAAGAGAAAGAATGAGATATCTTTACAGAACTACTTATACAGCTAGATCATCTATCAAGTATTACCAAACAAGTCACATTCTGTTGGGGGAAAAAAAAGAGTCATAACAATGAAAGTGAAATGGTTATGCACAAAGAGAAAAGGAGGAAAATTAAGGGTATATACACAATTTAATTGCAGACATATTTTTCTGCTTCAACATGCCACTATTTTACCTCTCTTTTTCTTTCCCAGGTTTTTTTTTCTGCAATTCCATGTGGGTATCTCTCACACACACTTTAAATACTGAAATACATAAAATACATATTCTAATTAAGAATTTCCCTTTCTACATAACTAGAAATTGAAAAGCAGCTGTCTTGCCTCAGAGTTTATAGTGCAGTCTTTTTTTAAATGCCGATACACACGGTTTCTAAAACCAAGCTAAAAAATCCCCCTAACCCTATTTCCTTTGTTGAGATATTACAGTCTTTTCTATATGCAGGAGTAGTTCTCTATCCATGTACAACATGTCACCTGGTTCTGCAATGGTTACACAAAGACAGTTATTTATAGACCAGGGAAGCACAAATGTCCCTCCCACCTCTCCCAGTATAAGGGTCACAGAGCCCTCACCTGGTACTAGATTCAACATGACAGGTGATAACACAGAAGTAAAAATAACTTGTCAGTATTTCCTCCAAAGTCAGACAATTACTAGCTTAGAAACGGGGATGATCTGTTCTTAATTACGGAAGATTTCAACACAACAGAATACAAACACCAGCACAAGTGCTCTGCAACAGACACGTAAGTATGCACACATGTAGATGTGCACACACACATTACTTACCCAAGTTTATTTTGGTCAGAAACCCACACGAAGTTGAGGCTAACATCAGTTTTAATTAAAATCAGCTCAGTAAACCTGATACTGGATTTCCAGTACTAAATGGAGGCTTATGTAGCTCTAATTAGGATATAAAGGCTCTGTTCCCAGTGGAACAGATCCTCAGTAAACCCCTTTGCTAGTCCATTATCCCCAGCCCAGCATGCGTCATTGGGTGCCTCTGTCTATTTTAGCCTTATTAATGTGTTTAGGCACGTCCATCAGTGAATTAGCACAAACTGGTCTAAGGTTTCAGAACGAGGGAGCCACTGATTTCCATCACACCAGCTTTACCTCTCACCTTCCAGAAAAATAAATACCTCAGTAATTTCCTGAGTAAACTGCTCTAGACATGTAGCAGGTTTCACAGTAACAGACTGCATTTCAATAACTTTATGCAGCAAACAGGAAGGGGTTTTTAGACAGCATCCAGAAACTAAACTCCACCATTTAGGTTTTGAATTACAAGACAGACATGCTCTCAGGACAGGGGATATCTCATCCTTACAAACATAAAAGAGTTCAGAAAAATATTTACTTTCCAAGTACTCTTGCTCCTGTAATTCTACAGGCAAATTACAAACATAAAACCAGACAGAGGAATCTTTAAATAACTAATGCTTTTTAAATCACTTTTCTCTCTCAGTATACATCTAAATAGGCATTACTCAGTTTCATTACTTATTCAGTTACCTCTGCTGTTACCCAGACAGTATATTTTGTTTTGACAGTATCTTAAATTAGAAAATGTTTCATCACCAAAAAGTGTTATTTCTGTTTCTATGACATGTGACTATCAAAATTCATAAAGTATTTCAACACTACTTGTAATTTGCAGCAGCATTACCGGATTAGTCATCAGGACAAAGATTACTTGGGCTGCACTCCAAGTGTTTATCTTAAAGTGGGTAGAATACAGGAATGAAATAAATCTAAGGCAAATACCGATCACTGAATCTGAACACATTAATTTTTCTAAGGCCTGCCACAGTGCTACTATCAGGGAATTTTACCAACTCAGTCATTCCCCTTAGTCATACTATATGGACAACATCCGGACTAAGAATTTGATTAAATCTGTTTGCAGAAAATCGAAATCAACCTTAAAATCAAAGTCAGCAGGACAAGGAAACTGTTAATAGCCCATTACCTATGCCCTGCAGTTCTGCAAGTGACTAGAGGTTAGGTACAACCAATTTTTAGGGCATCCACAGCTGTTAGGCTCTGCTCTAAACACTATCTATCTATCTATCTATCTATCTATCTATCCATCTATCCATCCATCCATCCATCCATCCATCTGTGAAGTCACTGATTTATATATTGATCAGAAACTGCTTTTGAACCTACCCACGTTCATATGGACTCAGCTGATCAGCTGGAGTCCACATCTTCTTGTGCCTTTTGAGACCTTATTCCGTCTCATGGAGTGATCCTCCTCATTTGACAAAAGAAGGTTTGTTAAGGTAGGTAAGGAAAATGTTCTGAGAGGCCTTCTTTCAAGTTCTTTTATAATTCCATTGTCATAATCAAGAAATAATTTTACACATTATCAGAACACAAACTAGACATTATGCAATCACTTCCTTAATCTGGAAGAAAGGAGTTTGTATTGATGCTAATTGCCTTCCTTAAATCTCTTCCTGTCAACTGATCAAACAAATCTTGATCAAGTAGAACATATGGAATATTACTCAGTCTTACTTTATCTTGGTTTAGTTTTGTAATAGAAGGTGCATCTCTTTAATACAGCCATATGTATTTTTTATTTCTCTTCCCCAAAAGGTATGACAATCATGTTGGGATGATTTGGAGAACACAGAAAAACACAATCTATTAGACTACCCTGAAATTGAAAACCATCTGCGGAGAAGTTTATACCAGTGAGGCCTGTTGAACCTGGAAGCAAGAAAGTATTGTTGGTTTGGGATGGTATGAAAGTTTTCTGTCACAAAGGTAGTTCTTTGCATTTCTACTTATGACACAAGTTATATTGAGTAGCATAAATCCCAGAACTCTATTCTTTATGACATTACATAATTTACTTGGCAGATAAAACCCTTTACATTCATGGGCAATTATTTATATTTTAGCTCATGCCCATGTTTTTACATTACCCCATTGTGAATTTGTAATAGAAAGGAAAATCAAGAGGACTTTTTTAAGATATTCTGGAATGTTAAGCTTTATCTAAAAAGAACAAAACTGCATGTTGACTGTAGTTTAACTACTATAGTGTGTACTTCTCTGATTAGTGATAGCTGAGATACCTTTCACACATAAAAGGTCAGACCCTTACTCAAAAAAGAAAAGCTAGAAGGGTAAATGAAGAGACTTAGAGCACTTGAAGGTACAGTAATTTTTCCAAGACCACTTAGAAAAATAGGAGAAAATGCAAATGAAATCAGGTATTTCTCATATCCAGTTATCTGTTCTATTCACTGGATAATAGTTAATTCCTTCACTCCATTTCAGAAAGCTACCCATAGAATAATTCCTATAATTAGCTGAAGTATCAGCTAAAATCTTGAAGGATCATTAAGGAATAAATGAATAACAGAAGTGAACAATAACAATGAATAACATTGAATAACAGAAATGAATAATAAAAAAAGAAAATTATCAATCGTCATTTACATATGCCTCCATCATATTTGCAACTTTTAAATTTCATTAGTACTTGATAAGAAGTCCATTCTTACAGGAAGAACCCTAAGTGAGTACAAATTTAAATATTCGTCAGGAAGCTGGGGAGCTTTCTGTCAATTGAGCTTTGCCTTTTCATCAATTCAAAGAATAACACTCAACAAAGTATTCAGACAGGAAAAAAGGAACAATAACCAAAGTGTTTCTGTAGCTGCAGTTAACACGCAGAAAAATTGTTGAAGTGTTGGATAGATCAGATCAATATAAATACTCTATTTACTGCTGTGAAGTAGTCAAGAAAAAATGCTGTGAACATTTAATTAGTACCAAGAATCCAGAGAATCTAAGACATTAATTTTAAATATTCAATTACCTATTGAACAAAAATCTATATAGGATGCTGTCATGAGCGTAGCGGCTGCTTGTTAACTCTCCGGCATGGCAATAAAACTTGGGCAATGAATGTAATTGTACTGGGGATCAAAGAGCTGAGCTCCTACTGAGAAGCAAGTGTATACACTGCCAATATTTCATCATTCAGAGTCACTTTCCCTCCTCTACCTAATATGAAAGCTATAAAAACAAAACCAAAAATCCCCTCAAACCGTTATTGTTAAAGCCAAAAACTAATTAGTCATTGCTTCCCAAAGTGTTATGTGAAAAGTCTCTAGAAATAATGGGCTGCATTCTCAAATTTTATAGGTTTACTGAGTCTAGTGTTCTCTGGTATTTCCTGTTTCCCTTGCTAGGGAAGATTGAGTCAAGTTTACAAGTCATCTTGAATAACACGCAAACTTTTCAATAAAAGCAATAATCTGTAGATTTATAAAGCATACAGTTAAAATAAAGACATGGGTGGTAAACAAAGGCAATAACAAGAAATTTTCTATTGTTTTTAGAACTAAAATTCCCAGCATCATAAATGTTTTAGCAGCCTCTGATTTTCCATTTTAGTAAGGTTTGGTGATGCACTTTTGTTTTTCTACTTAAAATATCTGAGCTTGAAGGCCTCAATACATCATATTACAGCAGGGGGAAAAGAAGAAAAAATATAACACATCCATTTATGTCTAGAATACTATTTCTGTACGTTAATGCATACATATGATAACAGCTATAGCTGCTAACGACATGGGAAACAATGAACAGCTTTCCCTCTCTTCCCTTGTGAGACATTTCAGCAGATCTCAAAACATGACATATATAAAGAATTTGATAGATCCTTGAAACGTCTACATATGTTACTTTTCCAAGATATCAACAGTGCTCTGAACAATTAGAGATGAGGAATGACCTTATTTCTTGGTAGCTTTACCTACAATCAAAATGGGGTTAAGTGTCATGACCTCTGATCAAAGTCCCAAGATGATGATTCAGACCACTGGCCCCATTACAGTTAATGGAAGTTCTGCTATTGACTTTATTATGTCAGGATTTCAACTCCTGAGATCACTTAATTGTCCCTAACATTTATCACCTTGTTTCTGTTTTACAGCAGAACTAAAAGCATGTCTAGAACTGCAGCCATAATGTGATCAAACGCTGCTTTAGTGAGGACCCAAAAGAGCAAAATATCATCTTTCAGAAAAACAATTCCTAAATCAGCCCCTGAATCTGAACACAATGCCAAGCCGTTTTCACTTATGACATCTAACAGCATCACAGCCCAAGTGTGTATTGATGTACTTTTAGTTTACTTTTTTTTTTGCACAGTCATTATGAATGTAAGCTACTCAAGAAAACATTCTCCCAATCTGAGATAAATTAAAGCTTTCTCTATATCCCTGTCCAAGTGTATCTGCCACCTTTCCAGTATTGTTCTGTTCTTCACTACATCATCAAAAAGGCACAGACACTCCAAGGACTGTGTTCAAGGAGAAAATGCTTTTGATTTACTTAATGAAGAAACTAAGTGCATCTGTATGCTTAGCTATCATCCATATTGTTAAGTTGTTAAAAATAATAAAAACACGCAGAGAATCTTTTTTTCCTAAATTTTATTGCGTATTCCACTCACACCGGCATAAGGCACTGAAAGTCTAGAAGACTCTACTGCCTCTTATGGCAATGTGATAGAAGCAGCAATATTGGCACTGAACAAAAAGTTAGATAGAAAGAAGAGAAGAAAGCTGGGCAGACCTGATCCAATCCCAAAAGATATCTGTCAGCGAGGCAGAAATGTATGCTTTTTTTATTAACCCCTGTCATTTTTTTTTTTATTTTTTTTTTTGTACTTGCTAACTATTTAACTGCACAAAAAGTACCAGGAGTTAGTAGACTTGTAATGCTCTGGTTAAAAACAGGTTTTCTGCAGTTAACTTTTGCATTGCAGAGAAGTCTTTACACTCATAGTTAAACTCCAGTTTTTAATGAACTAACCTTGGCCTTAAGACACCATAAGAACGTGCTTAGTCTCACCATATTACATATACTGTGTTTTACATACATACTCTTAGGTAAATTCGTGAAAGCTAAAGCTCTAAATTTATCTCTGGCTGATGTGAATTTCTTAAGAAATGGACACATCTGTATGCAAATGAGGGACATCAGAAGCAGTCCTCTTGTACATGGTCTTGCAAAGGGCAGTTCCCACAAAGCAGCACTTGCTCCCTAATCAGAGCAGCCTCCATTCAGTGATCTGACACAATCTGTGTAGTCTCATAATAGGTGACAAAAAGGGAGAAAGCCATAAAATGCCTATATATTGCTTTTAGCACCTGGGTTTTAAACAAGCATTAAAAAAAGTAAAAATAGTTTTTAGAAGTGAAATCCAAGATATCTGTTTTGAATAAACTGCTGTGTTCTGAGGTTATCAGATTGAAAAACTAAATAGGAATATTACTTTTAAATATTTCAGCAGCTGAAATCTGTAATTTAGTAAATTTCTGTACACTCACCCAGTAGTTCTACACTATAAAGTTACTTTCAAATTTATTTCAATGTACTTCTGGCAGCAAATCTCCATTGCTGACCATTTATTTGACCTCTTTCTAGCACATATCATGTTATAATACTGAAATTCTTTATGCTTCTAAAAATAGTAAGCAGAGACTCTGAAATGATTAATGATGGTTAGGACTGTTGAGCTCAATGCAGAAAAATAAAATAGAGTATACAGCCATCCATCTCCTGAAATCTGGAAGATTACTTTTCCTGTTCTGGGGTGAGGATATTAAATTTCCTAAGA
>VZTB01004465.1:1834086-1926521 GCA_013397245.1 Thryothorus ludovicianus
AGATGGCTCAGGGTAAACATTAATGTCTGCAAAAGTCTGAGCAGGAATGGTGTTGTAAAGATGGAGATGGACTCTTCTCAGGAGTAGCAGTGAAAGGACAGTGGGCACAAATTAAGTACAGGAAGTTCCAGTTAAAGATAAAATAAATTTTTTTTTCCTGTGAAGGTGGCCAAACAGTGGAACACGGTGCCCCACAGAGGTTATTAAGTCCCCATCTCTGGACATGTTCAAAACCTTATTGGACTTGGTCCAGACCAACCTGTGGTAGCCAGCCCTGCTCTGAGCAGGGAGGTGAGAGTATATGATCTCCAGAGGTTCTTTCCAAACTCAACAGTTTCACGATTTTGCGACTCTGTGAAACACATTGTAGTATTTTATTGCAGTTGGAGCATGCAACAATCCTACCCTTTCACTTCCTACGCTTAATCATGCCAGTAGTAAGGAAAATGGCCAAATCATTGACAGCATTTTGTGTAAAAAGGCAAACCTAAGCTCAGAGCAAATAAGCACATTTGATACTGCATTGCTTTTGTTAAACCAAAGGAGGTACCACAGAGGCTAATTATTTTTGCTATTCTTATCCATAAGCATTACATTTTTCAGCGTTCATAGAGAAAAAACTTTAGTTAATGAGATCCATAAAGATTCTTTAATCAGCTTATATTGTGAAAAAGTATTAAAGTCTCCACTTTCACAACAGGCGCATGAAATATATAGTTTTATGATATATAACTAGCACAGGAACTCACCTCCCCCTTTCCTCTGAACCACCTGCAATTTTTAATAGTCATGTATCGCCAGGGTACCAGAAACCCATAAAAGTTTAACCTGCCAATTAACAACTGGGTGAAGTTCCAGCCTTGTTGAATATTTTGATTACTTCCAAGAGTTTTTCACAAAATATAAAAAATATTTCCACAAAATTTCTAGCCAGAGTTTTAATCTAATCTGCAAAAAAAATGGGTAGTAGGAGAAAAATATAAACATATTATGCATTAAAAAAATTCATAGATTTTTTTAATATGACAGGAGACCAGCCAAATCCAGCTCTGGATAAAAAGTAGTTATTTGTTAAGAGAAGAGGGTGGGGGGGGAGGGAGCATTAAAGAAAAAAATTAGAGACTTTCATTCTAATATTTCCTCTCAAGGGGGAGATAGAAAGTAAGGGCAGAATGCACCTACTCAATACAAGTTAATCAAGGTGTGAAGTACAGTGCAATAGTTTTCAATGTATTTTATGATACTCCATTAAAAAAATAATGACATCAAATAACATTTTTCAGCAATTCTTTAAAAACCCACAAAGAATGTTCAGCTTTTGAATGATTTTCAGAAATACACAAATTGTATTGCAAAATAGTTAGTTATGTAGGTTTAGACTGGAAAAAGTATACCAAAGTATACTTTTTTTGGCACTATCATTGATAATGATAGCACTGAGCAATACTTCAAATAGGGCTAGAACATAAAAAACCCTAAACATACCTATATCCACCTCTGAGAGCTTTAATTATACAGTAAAAAAAGTCTAAAGTAAATTGGCAGGATATAGACAATATTATTCACCAGCTGTAATAGGCAGCAACTCATATCTATAACTCATATCTATCACTTGTGCTAAATTTTGTAAACTCCACAGTTTTGCAGGTGAATACAGGATCTCTTAAATATGAAAAGCATAAAGATGTCCATCTGGAAGCCTAACAAGTTGGTAAAAAAAAGCTGTTGAACAAAGTGAGAATACATCTTTGCTACTGGAGGACAGATGCCATGAATAAGTGGGACAAAACGAAAGGAGAAAGTCTAAGTTAGTGAGACATGGTTAGAACAGCAAGCCTGGAATTGCATGAAATTAACGCAAGTTATTTGGAGAGCTATCCAAGAAGAAGATGAAAATAAATGAGGAAAAGGGAGCTAAGAGATGAAAGAAGCCATAGACTGCTTAGAATATAGGTGAAAGGACTTGGGGAAAAAAAAAAATAAAAAATAAGAGGTCCTACAGGCAACAGGATGAAACTACATAAATGGAAAAGGGGGTGCATCTACACGACATCTTCCTGCCACAGGGCTGCAGATACTGCAGAATGACTGCAGGGTTACAATGGAGCACATGGCTGCATTCACAGGGGACCTTCTAGTTCAAATGTTGCAGCTACACCTCATCTTTGTCCAAAAATGCCTGAATCCAGGTTGTCAAAAATGCTGATATGATGCAAAATTAATGTATGCAATGTAGAGAAACTAATTAATAGCCATAGACAAGTCCTGGAAACACCCTTAATGAAGGTTCATATAATTCTAATGTTCCAGTCAACTTGAGGAAGAAAGAGTGCACAGAATTCATATAAACACTTTTAATCTAAAAATACCAAATTTACATTATAAAAGAAGAGCAATTATTTTTTTTACCATGAAGTTCAGTATCGGGACAAAGGTAAGCAGCTTCCTTAGAGTTTTAACTTTGAACTGATTCTACTGTACAGGAATCTCAACTTGGGTTTTTACTTCCCCTTTCTATCCCTTTTGCCCCATTATTCTGCTTTTGCAGAAAATAAATATATAAAGCTTCAGAACTTGGAAAGTATTTGGCAATGATGAACGACCAAGCAATTTGAAAGAATCATCGTTAGGAGTTTTCAAACTGCTGTGATTCTTGTCAGGCCAAGTTACAGTCCAGGTCTGCAGGTTACTGTGCACTGACTTCTAAAAGATCACTTCTCAGCAGAACGCCATCCATTACCACTGAAAAGAAATATCAACTGAAATACTGCCCAGAAACTTATTTGTGCTCCCTTACCTGATCACAAACTAACTGAAGCAATAGCTGTGGAGTTTATTGCATACTCAAAGCATCATCCAGCATTTTAAAACAACAAAACAAAACAAAAAATCTAGCTCCTGACTAGTCACTTAGTTTCTTCAGTAGATTCTTTGTGTCTGTGTTTGTGAAAATTACAATAAAATAGATATTTATACTGAAAAAAAACTCCAAAGAAAACAAAAATTTTATCAAAACCCATAGACCAAACATTTCCAGACACATAGGCTATAAACTCTAATTGAAAACATTTTGACTTCATGTTTTTTTTATCTACTGTAATTTTAATTTCATTATTATAGAGAAAAGAGGATTAAAATAATTTACAATTGGAGATTAAAACAATACAACAAAAAATGCAAGGGTGTGACATTCTGGTAATATCTAATTTATAACTTACTTGATTCTAGATCTACACTGTAATATCAATCACATACTCCACTACTAGCCATCAGTTCAATTCACATTCCAATAAAAACAAAAAAATCACTTTGCATTCCCACTTTGTAGGAATGGTATTTTAAGAATTTCTTGGAGAGATTCTTGGCTTCAAGAAAGAACTCTCAGAAGAATGATTAAAAAGGAACTAGCAATACTATTTACTTCCAATTCCCTAGATGTTCAATAAGAGTTTTAATCCAGAACTACTCTCTTTATTCAAGTAATTTTTTTCAAGTTTTAAGGGTTTGGCATACAGTATTAAGCTTCACCTGCAAGCACCATAATCTACACACAAAGCATTTATTACCATTATTTTTATTATTTTTGGTTTACAGTGCCACTGTGCAATATATGCTTGATTCAGAAGTTCTCCCAATTTTAATTGAAACAATCCTAATGTCTTCCAAACAACACTGAAAAAAATATGCTAAATAACACCTTTATTTCCTCTAAATTAATACAACTTAGATAATACCAATATAGTAGTGAAATACAACATTTTACAGTAAAATAAAAACCTAACTTCCACCTTCCTACTTTTCACCTTCTAAGTTACACATTACACAGGATGGGAAGGTAAACAAAACTGAAAATTCAGTAATCCTTGTTTCATTAAAAAGATACCATGAATGTTACATTTTTTACTTGGAAAGGAAACTGTCTACCTGAATTCTGGTTTGATTTGTGGTAGACCTTGATACCACCTCAATTTAGGCAGAGCATGGCCAAGAAACACAGCTCTCGATGTAAAACTGCAAATTAAGGAAGTGAGACTGACCCATGCCTGGTATGGGTCACTCCTAGGGGTCAGTGTGCCCAAAAGGTAGCACTAGCTCCATTTATCTGTTTTTTCTGTTTTGCTTAAGATGGGGATTTTCCTGATTTTGATAAGCATATCTTGGATCATTTATTGCATTTCATGTTCACAAATGGGTTATTCAGCTTAACCATAACATTTTACTCATGGCCAGTTCAATAACTGTAGAAATTATCTTGCCACACACCAGTGATGTGCCTTGTCATTTTTCAGCTTCATAAACAAGTCAAAGGAAAAATAAATCTACGTTTTATTAAGCAGTTTCTAACATCAAGTCATTTATGCCTCACTCTGCTCAGACTCTAAGGCAAAGAAAAGCAACTGCAATAAGTTTACCAGTAGGTTGCTTTATTAAAATCTATAAGGTGAAACTTTTTAACACAATCAAGTCATTATAAAATATGTTATGTATTTATGATAAATTAAACTGTTATTGAACTCCTTTTCACTGTAACACCACCCTTGGATGCAAAGGATTTTGTAGATTCCAGAAAAGTATTTTTGTAAGGTGCTGTTCTACTTAAGGTTAAGCTGTATTTTCCATTAAAATCCCTATTTCCAGGGGTTTATTACTCAGCCAAGTTCTGCTTGGAATATGGCATGTAAAGACTAAATTCAGAAGCATTTTTTTTCAATGAATATATAAGGAAAAAAACCCACCAAACACAAATGTTAGCTATTTTTAAATTAGTAACATTTCAGACATTCAAAGAAATTCCACACCTGCAAAGATTTGAGTCTAGATCTGAAGTTCTGACTCCAAGAGCCAAAAATAATCTAAATAATCTTTTCAGTGACCATCTGCCTGACCAAGGCCAATACTCCCCCATGACAAAGCAGAATCAGCAACAGCAACATGGCAGCCTAAGCACCGCAGCACTATCTTCAAAGACTGCTCTTTTCAGTCACCTTCATGAATATTTGAATCTTCTCTCAAATATTCCTCCTCTTGGTGTGTATTTTCCAAAACTGCAAGTAAATTAAAACATACTTTTCTAGTTTGTTTATAGAAAAAGAAATGCATGTTGCACTATGACAAGCACAACTTTTTTTTTTTTAAGATATCAATAGGTCTTGCTTGAAAGCTTAAAAACTACTTCAATTAACTTACTGGTATTTAATTTGCATGATTAAGTCACAGTAATGCAGGAACAGAAGTTCTGGGTCAGAGTACAGGTTCACTTAGCTCTGCACCCAGCCTGATGCAGTAACTCGTGTGCAGGTACATAGAAAAGAGTAAGCACAGAACAAACAGTTTTCCCAACCTCCAACTACTTTCAGCTCAACTCCTTCAGCTAGTTCTTCTAATATATTAAAACCATTGCAAGAGTAAAAATTTCATGCAAAAATTCACTAATTTTCTCTGGAAATTTTGTTTCTGGGAATATTTTTTTGGTTTTGCACATAAAATGTTAATGATTTATAATAGTTCCGTACAGCTACATTGAGAGAATGCTATATGCTTGTGCACCAGCATGTCCCCATACATACACAGTAACTCAAACAAACTTTAAAAGGCTTGATTAAAGATTAAAAAGGCAGGAAATACCAGATTAATCTCGAGGGCACAACTTTCATTTTAACACCTCTGTGCACGACTGCTGTAACCAAACCTCTAACCACACCTCTTTGCTCTGGCTTTTTCCACAGAACTTCTGACACATTTGCTCACAGCAGTCATTGCTCTATCACACCTTATTCTCTCCCTTCTTTGATCATTATGTAATCTATACTCACACCTTATTCTTTTCAGGGAACAGCAGTGTAGATATAAAGACATTTTTTTCAACATTCTCGACACCTTCTTACAGGTTTTCCTCCAAATCACACTGCAGCAACATGCTCAATTTTTAGTTTTGTGAAGTCTGATAAGATGTGCATCAGGGTACTGATCCACTGAAGCAGAAGTGCAGCACTCAATGACTGAAAATAGAGGAGCCACTTGGTTGCCCATATGGGACGTGACACGTGACATTACCTTTGTCTTCAAGGCCTGGTTACATTGCATGGCACTTAACAGAATTCCAAGTAGAGTTGTTCCACATTTCACCTGCAAACAAGTGTTGCAGTGGATTTTTCTCCTGTCCCAGTCTTCTATTCAGTCTGCAGTCCTGCATTCACAGTGCCAGATTTCCTGCCCAGGAGGTCACTGTGATACCTCTGCTCCCCTGCATCCCCTTCATCAAATGTCTTGCTCCTTCCAATTTTTTGGGTTTCAGCTTGTGTGCTGTGAGGTCTGTTAATCTTCCCTGCTCTAGATTCTTTACCCAAGAAGTTCCAGTGTGTTGAGAAAGCCAAACTAGAAAGATTTTTCTACCTGTAAACCCCTAGTGTCAGTTCCCACCAAAGTGGTCACCAGAGGCAGCAGGAGAGTCCTGCCTGCTCCCGGGATTTGAGGAACAGAGCAGTGCAAAGCTGTAATGCACAGGGGTCACACACATACACTATTTGCGATGCCTTTACTAAAGTAACCATTGCAATACAGAAAAATTGCAATGGGACAGCTATTTCCACTTAATAATGTGTTAATGTGTTTAACTCATCAGTGCATCTCCTATGGGTTTAGTATTAACTAAAATTTCAGTGTAGACAAAGCCTTTCCCTCACCATTTTTAAATGTTCTTATTGTACACAGTGTTGGTTCCACATGCTGATGATTTACCTGCAGCTTGTATTTCAGTGAGTAAATCCTTCCCACCCTGCAGCACCCAAGCATACCCTCATCATTCTGGGACAAAAGGGGATGGCAATGTAAATCCTTAAAGATTACATGGCCCCTTGTGAACGGTTAAGTGGAGATTATTTAAAAGACTTAATTACACAGAAACCTGACACACTCCTTTTTAATGGGCAGGCAGACTGTTGTTTATTTAGTTTCTGAAATCTAGTCTAAATTGGGCCTTGAGAAAGAGAAAAGTACCCTAGGTTTCAATTAACAGATTGTCTTCCACTAGTCAAGGGATAATTTGAGCTTTACAGAAACACATGTAAGAAGTAAAAATAAAGCATAAGTACTTCCTCATACTGTATATTGTTTTGCATCAGCCTAGTTATTCTGTGGTTCATCACTAGTATTAAAAAATCTACATGTATAAACTAGTTTAGAGGATATTAACAAAGCATTACTATCTCTTACTATTTATAAGTCATTAAATCGTTCAATAAAGTCAGGTTTATAAACATCATACAGTTAGGAGTAGATAGGACAGAGGCATTCAGAATGCAACTGTGCAGCAAAAAGGAGTGTGTCAGTTGATAGCAACAAAATATTTTTATAAGAGAGAGTGATACTAGTTAGTAATATCTGTACCAAATTGGGAAATGTTTTGACTGCAACTATGCAAATTTGTGACTGGGACTGTCTGTTTAGATGTACTGGGATATATTTATGACACACGTGTTGTGTGGAATGTCTATTGAGCAAAAAAAAATAAAGTTTTTTTTTTTTAATAGAAAAAGCAAATTCTTAATAGTAGAGAAAAATATTTCAAACCCCTTGTTTCATAGTTTTCATTCATAATGACATAAAAATTTATTCCTGTAGACTGAGGTACAGCACTATGTCAGGAAAAAACCCCAAAGCAATAATCTTCAAGAAGAAAAACTGTGTTACTGATGAGAATGAGGAGAATTAAAATTTGAGTTAGAAGCTAGGCATACAATAGCGGTTTGCTGTTCAAACTGACTAATGCTCAGGTCCAAAGAGATGAAACATATTATTTTCTCTTTAATGATTAGCATGAAAGATCTGCGCACTGCTCTCAACAGCTGGAAGTAGCAAGAAGGCACTTATACATTTAAGTAAGAAAAACTCAAGTTGCTAACTGGTATGAATTTCTGAGTTTGCAGTATCCTTCAGTGTCAACAGAGGGCAGGATGATTACCTACCAAAGATTCATGAAAACAAATCGACAAAATTGGTATGTTCTTCATGCATATTCTTTTAGCTTTTAAAATATACATGTTCTCAATACTGTAAGCAAAAAGGAAAAGAGGTCTCCATTTGCAAGAAAAAATATACATAAAAATTATTAATTTTTTTTTCCAGGCTAGTTTCTGTTCTAATTGTACCAAAGTGTAAGTGCTACTTTGGCTGGTGTGTACCTGTGGGCTTTAGAAAAAGTGCATGGAAAATAAATTTCTGCTTGAAAAAAGAACACTAATTGAAATCTTACAGAAAAACTAACACCTAATAGCTTTATAAATCCTAATGGTTTCAGGAAACAATTAGCAAGACAAGCTGTCACACAGTCATTGCACTGCAGACTTTCCATTGTGAATTCCAGATTTCTGCTCTTCCGCTAAATCTGGCTGAAATTTCCCAATTTGACTTAAAGCTTGATGGCAAAAGACAGAAGGCGTTATCATTTTAGCCCTGTTGCCTCGAGAATGAAGGCCAAAATTCCTGTATTTAAAATTAGGTTGGTTGCCCTAAAACTCTTGACAGGATAGGATTAAAAATTTTTGATGTATTTTTGCTATAATTTAGGAAAACAGGTTTTTTTTAAAGAAGTTTCAGTTATGATGCATGCTTAACTTACTATTTTTCTTCAGTTTTAAATTGAAATTGATTAAACACTTCACTCCTTCAGTTCTCTGTGTTGTCTTCCATCCATTTAAAATCCCCATTGTTCTGGCAAAATTACATTATTCTCTCTAAGAAGGAAAGCAAAGCCGTGGACCATATGGTATCTCCACTAAATTAGTAGAAGTTTCACTGATGCCAGTGGAAAACAGAATTCATCTACCCTACAGATTGCATCTGCATGTCATTGTTTTGGATTAAACCACAAATGAAATGGCAGTTAGATTTGATCGGTTAATTAAGCCTAGGGGAGTAAAAATACCATTAATTTTAAAAGATAATTATTTGTTGCTCTTTCAATTATTTAGCAATAATAAAAAAAAAAACCTTGATGATGTCCCCATGGTGGTTTTCACCACATACCTTTTAGAAAGCTGCACTATTAAGGATGCAGCAAAAATGCATCCTGCCTTCATCATGGATCAGAAAAGAATCCTGGATCTACACAAAGTCCCCAGCCTGGCTCAGCAGACCCCTGGGATTGACAGGAGTCATGTGAATGACAAGAGCCTTTGGGGAAGGCCATGTCTGCCTTCTCTGTGGAAGGACCAAGCTCATCTATCTGCTATACTTGTGCAGCTTGTCCTTGGCAGAAAGCCCACCAGTGGGCAGGATTCTTTACTTGACACATCATTCCAGGCAGAGCTCAACTGAAAACATAAATATTTTTAACTTGCTGACTTGCCTCACCTATTCAAAGCATGCTGGAAATTCCCCAGCGCGTTCCTGAGCATGAGAGGTGCCTGGGGCAGCTGCTGTGGCTTCACCACTCCAGCCTGCACCTTCCATGGCCCTGGAGGCTGGAATGGTGCCCTGCTCTGCAGGTGGCCAGCAGGGAGACACCTGCCACCCTCACCTCGCTCCCGGGACAGGCTCAGGCCTCAGCCACCACGCCCCATCACGTCCTGGTCCATTGCTGAAGGCTTTGCCAACAAAATCAAGGCATCGAGCCTCCCATCAATGTCTTTGCAGCACTTATGCCCAGCCACAGAAAAGACTGACATACTGGGAACAGAAAATGCATGGGTAATAAAAAGAAAAAAAAATAGAGTATAATATGGGGAAGATAATTTATTTTCATCTTTAAATAATTAATTTTTAAGGAATATGAGACTTCTGTAAAACCCACAATGAAATACTACTGCACTGAATGAATTCACAGCAGAAAGGTCTCAGACTACATCAGGGTTATGGTTATGGCCATAAATTGTGATTAAATGTTTATGAGTTAGTTGAAATACTGAAGGCAGGATCTTTTTTCTTTTTTTCACTGTAGGGTGCACAGATACAGTGTAAAATCCTGTAGATATTTATGGGATTGTGGGTTTAAAATATGATTATTTATCATTAGATTGATTTACTACAGCAATGCCTAGGGGCCCCACCTGAGATGTGATTGCCACCAAGAAAGGCTCTTTATAAAACAGAGTAGGGGCAGAAAACTCAGGCCCCTGTTGAATGGAGATAAAACAGATGTAAAAATCACAGAATGGAGAAGCAGCATGTTAGCTCTGTAATAAAAGCCAAGAACTGAAACACAGAGATGGCATGGCTTAACTAAAGCAGTAGTAAGCATCTACAGAGGGCAGAGGAGTACTTAGGACAAGGGCCAGCCCAAGATTTTAACTGATGCAAGGAAGAACCTGAAAGGAGAAGTGGACTAGATTATGCTCCTGTTATATTTAGAATACCACACTTGGTAACCTTCAATTTTCATTCCTCTCTAACCAAACATCTTATCACAGTGTCACAGACTGGAAGATGCTGCTTCAGAAAAAGCTGTGTAAAAACCGTTTTACAGCTGTGTTAAAAAACTGTCCCATGAGTAAAATTTTCTAATTGTTCTGGGTATATGAAATGTAGTCCAAAATCCAAATACAAGCTACTAAGACAACAAAAATTACAGTAAGTTTAGGAATATTTTCCAGCCTTTGTTGCACATGTGCTCAGTGAATCAAAACATCCTACAAATATGGTTTTGATCTGATGAGGTCATGAGTGATTCAACCAAGTAGTTATCCTTCAAATTCTAGTTTTCTGAAATAAACTTTCACAGGGATATTCCTCTCTCCTCCAACTCTCAATTATGCATATACCATATAAGAGTTAAATTAAATGCACATTTAGTAAGCTTAGTCTGCAATTAGTTACTTGTGCAGGAACAACTTGTACACTCTGGAAAGTTTATCTTGTTAATTATGAGTCCACTACTAGATATTTATGCAAGTGAAATTACCACAACATGTGAAGAAGATGTGTTAACAGGTATTTGCATTCCCCTGTGCTCTGAACAGAGAATAATTCCTTCAGAAACCTTAGTTCATGTTTATACATTTAAAGACCAATCTAACATATAAACATATATAAGGTTCTGGCAGCTCCGGAAAACTTGCATATCCTGAGTTTGCATGCATGAGTTCCCAATGCAAACAACACAATTTGAAAGCAGCAAAATTAAGTGTGGAAGAATATGTTTACAGAAATAAAAGGAAAAATAAATCCTGCTTTATGCAGCCATGCTACCTTACCCCACTAAATACCACCCCAGCTGAAGGAAGAATGAGTAGCCAGCCCTTCAGCACACTGCCAAGCTGCAGCAGTGATGCTATGCAGAAAACTGGCCTGCAACTAGAAACTGCTCTTACACAGGTTTAAGAGGGTGCACCACAGCTATGACTTGCTGAATTTGAAAAGACAATCATCAGGAAGCCTGTTATGGCTTTCTGTTCATAACCCAGAAATCGGGAGAGCTCCTGTCCCAGATTTTCTCCCTAAGAAAAGACAGACCTGTGATATACTTAGGTATTGAGGGTAGTAAAAGAAGTGGGCTGGCCAACTATCTTTCCCTTTCCTCAATCAATTCTGTGGCTCTATGCCCTTGAATGCTTCCAGCATGGTCTTCCTATTGCTCTTCCTACTGCTAGAGCAGTTTGGACTTCGGCTTCTGGAATGCTCACATGCAATTACCATTTAATCAATCACCCACAGTTTTCCTCAGCATTAAAGCTGGCATAAAGCAAGTGCTAATTCTCAATACTTTAGAGTTTCAGTAATGCTAAAAGAAAAATGAGCATCTTTATGTCTGGCACAGCTTTAAAGAAAGTTACAAGCAAGGGATGTGTAAGAGCTTTTCAAAGCAAAATGTACTGTGGAATTTTATTCAATGGGAAGAGTAGGGCCCAACAATAGAGGTTGCAACCAGTTCAATCCAAAATTACACATCTACATATACATACATAAATTGACACAGAGAAATGTGTTATCATGCTTACATTTTTTTCCACCTGTTCCAGAACTGAAAATAAACAATCCTTGAAAAATGAATTATCAATAATTAGTTGAGTTTCAGCAGCAGATTGCCTGTCAAATACAATCAAATGGCTGAAATTAATTTCAAATACTTTGTTGCTTTTCTTTAAACAGCAGGGAAAAGAAATAATTCAGCAAATAGCATCTGGGTCCCATGAGCTCTTTGATAATACTCTGCTTGTATTAAAAATGTTTTTGGAAATCCTTGAGTACATTTCCAGTATGTCAGAAATAAAGATGACTGTCAGATACTCTTATTAATCAGTTGGAAAAGCCAAAACCTCCCAGCGGGAGGCAGAAATGTTATACTGATGTGATTATGAGTCACTGCAGTTTTGGTTGATTCAAGGCCATTTATTTGAAAGTCTGTTGCCCAAAAATGCCTCCTAATTTGCAAAACTCTTCTTTTTTTCTTTATTCTCTTTTTCCCTTCTTTTTTCAAACTGGATATCTTATACAAAAATTTGTTTCCATCACTTTATGCTGAGGAATTTTCTGTTGGCCCTCATATAGCATGATGTCTGTAACATCCAAAACAGAGGGCTCCAGGATGTCTGCCATAAGAAAATATAGTGGCTTGCTTTATTTTTAAAGATTAATACAGTTGGCAACCATGAGGATATGAATGACATGATTTACAAGTTTGTGGGCCAGACAAAAAAAGGATCGAAAGATTATCTGCAAGCAAAGAATCAACATTTCAAACTGAGGAAATAGGAACAGAAAAGGCTCATCTGTTCACAGTCCAAATCTTTCCAGCAGTCCAAGGTAGCAGGGAAGAGAGTGCGTTAAGTCCTCTGCGCCAGCTCCCTCTGCAGGGGTCTGGCTGCAATTCTGGCCAGCAGATTTCACCCTCGGAGCTTATAATTGCATGTAATTCCTGTGTCTGAGTGGAAAACAGATGCCCAAGAGAGTGGATCACTTCTAATGGCTGGAAAATAAATCTAAGACAAATCTTTTATTTCGGGGGGAGTTTCTCTTTACCCCAATTAAATTATCTGAACTTATATCCCTGTATTTTTAGTGTCTAACTGGCAGCAGTATGGAACCTTGCCATACAGAAGACTCTGTACATTAAGAAGTATCTGCACTCTAAAACAGGTCTGTGGTTTGACCATGGCATGAGGAGTTTGTGAATGAATAAGATAAGTCACCTGCAACAGCACCCCTGATAATCAGTTGTCCCACCCTTTGCTGTTCACGGCACAGGGGTGAGGCACATCTGACACACTCAGGTGCCTTCCTTGGGTATTGCATTAAGGCTTCTTCCAGACCTGCCTTTATATCGTGAGAGACACTAGAAACAGCACCAGAACAGGAGCTGAATGAAAGTTTTGTATCATGAGGCCTGAATATTGGCATTCCTTGGCCTTTTTCTCCTGGCTTCCAGGTCTTCATAAAAGACAACAGACTTCTTGGTTGTGAAGATCATATAAACTCCTCGAAATTGCCAGGAACAAGCAGATGGGGACAAAACCACATAACATGTCTACTGGTAAGCTACAGACCACAGTCTGGAGAATTCAAAAAGCATCAATTACTCCTGACTTTGAAAGACTCTTTGAAAGGCATTTCTGACTCCTTCCCACACCAGCCCTAAGGGAAGAAACAACTCTCTCATTCTGCTCTCAGCCCAGCATGGGAAGCGAAGGACTGCTTCAGCTGTACTATCCAGCACAGAAAAGGAAAAGGAGAAAAAGCACAATTTAAACCAGGGTGGGATCAGGGAAGGATACTGCAGCCAAATCAAACACTTTCCAAATGCTGGAACAGAGCACAATCCGAAATACAAATGAACCCTGCTGGGTTTATGATCTGCACAATGAACTTTATCAAGGTATCAGTTCAATGCTACACCCTGTTTACAGATACAGCACTCAAGCCTTTCAGGGGCTATGATAATACTAGGTAAATACATGCTAGTAATGACTTCTTCCCAAGGATTAAGTTGGAGCAGTTTGGAGCTGAACATCAGAGATTCTTGTTCATGTTTCCTGGTTTCTCATTTTCTGTACCCAAATGAATATTTTCTGAACGCAGTAACTGGAAAAAATAGTCCTTTTGCTCAAGCATTTAAACAGTCAGTCCCCTAGTGAATAATAATACCAAAGAAAAACAATACCAACCGGATGGACTGAACTCCAACCAACAGCTCCCCCTACCAGCAAATTCAAAGAGGATCAAGAGAAGCAAAAAATGAAGTTTAGGATTCAAAAGTACTGTGAACTAATAGGCAAGGTGTCCAGAGATAGAAGGAAAATTTTAATTCAAACAAAAATTTTTGTGATGAAAAAGAACCTTACACCACAGACTACGTCTCAATGGAGTACATCTGACAAGTCACTGAAAAAATACTGGACTTATCTTTAATGTGATGTTTAAATCTAGAAGATAAAGGTATCCTGTTTTGTTTTATAATATGAGAGGTACATTTTATTACAGCTGTGTTGGAAGGTAAGTCATCAGCTTCTGCAGCAGGAAATGGCATTCATTTGGAGGCAGATGTTGACTGAGTTTACAGTAAGTATTGCAGATTCCCAGAAGCACTTGGGTTGGAAGGGACCTTGGGACACCCCCAGCCTAACCTTCTGCTCTGCCAGATCACCACTGAATTGTTTAGGGCTTAGTCCCATCAAGCACTGAAAAACTCCAAGGGCAGAGGCTCCCTGAGTTATCTGTTTGTTTAATTATCCTCATATAGATTTTTTTCCCTTTTATTTTAAATTTATGACAACTCTTTCTTGTTATCTTGCTGGACATCTCCATAAAAATCCTAGCTCCACCTTCATGGTAACATCCTCTTGAGATACATCAGAAGGCTGCTATTCCCACTTTTATTCCTACCTTTGTGAAATCCATTTAACTAAAAGTAAGTCTCAGGGGCAACTTACAAGGTTTTTTTTGGACACACAACACACACATTGTTTGCATTCAGCTACACGCAGAGAGAGAACTCATTTATCATGAGGCAATGTGATCCATCACATAGACATCTCCAGACGTCTGAGTTGGCTTACGCATGTTACACCGTACATAGATAAATCTACCTGTCTTGTGCACACATATCTATTCAGCATACCAATAGGGCATCCTGCATTTTGAAAGCATTTCATCTGTGATTTGTGCAGGGATTTTCAGTTCTAAAACTGTTCGCAACATTCTGAGCAGCTTCAAAGAGCCATTTGCATTCCTTCCTCGAAACAACCTAACAAAACAACAAAAAACCACAAACACCAAAACCACAAAACAACAATAAAAAAAAAAATCACCAAAGCCCAACAAAACACTCAAATGTTTAATCAAAATGTTTTCCTCTGCTATCCACCAACTGTTTCTCTTATCCACCCACATACGGTTATATGCCCTGACTCTAAAAGATGTATTAATAGCACAGTGTAACAGCAGCAGGCCCAAAGATTGAATTTCGCATCTGAAAATGTGAGATTCCCAAACTTCTCAGTGAAAGGTGCAAATAGGTGTTTTGAATGCTTAAGAAGATTGACTATGTTGATTCTAAAAGTTGTTACATACTTATGACTCAGAAATCTATTTCAGTTTCTTTAGGATTATGTTTATGACACTCTCTAAGCCTTACCTTTGAACTAAGGTACTTATACCTTATATAAGCACAACAATAATACCTCTAATACCATTTAAAGCCTTCTAAAATGTTTATTGGTTTCCCTAATACTTGGTGAGTATATAAAATACTCAATAGTGAAATTGAGTGATTTAAAGCTTTTAATAGCTCTCTAAAAGGAAAAAAAGAAACCTGTATATAATTTGTTTGTTGCCTTTTCTCTTGTAAAAAGCATATCTATACCTCAAGCTTGTGCTCCAAAACAACTCATAGATATACTGTATGTAAATTATGGAATCACATTTACTGCCACATGCCATTTCTATACAGCACAGACTGATACATAATTATAACCCTAAAGAAACCAGTTCCCAGGTTCCCATGTATGAGCAAAACACTTCTCCCTTCACAAGCACAGCACAGAAAAAGCATAAGCAATGTGTTCAACGTAATCACAGAGAGCATGAACAACTGAATACATACAATTTTTTTACTGGTTTGTTTTTCTTTCCCCTAAATAGCAATATATTGTAGCATATTCATGGAACTGGACATGAAACTTGCTCTAAAGTGTAACTTTTTCCTTCAACTCACACAACATTTTTGATTGATGCTATGTGGCCAAAGCCATAGCATTTGAAAGCTTCCAGTTTTAAACACAGCTAAAGAATAACCTCTTCCTCACTGAGGTAAGTGAATCACTGATAAGTGTTACAGTTCAGCTTTTCCAAGTACAAAGACACTTGACAATAACTTACTGCACTTTGACTTACACTTGTAAATTGGTCAAATGCAGGGCCTAAGAAAACCATTTATTACTGTAAGAAAACCATTTATTACTGTAAGAAACTTTATCAGTTACTTACTAACAATAAACCAAAAATATTATACACATCTACAAGTAGGTATTTAATCATGTATTTGTAGATAGATGTTATTCAATCGATCTTTTAGCAAACTGTCGTGGGGAGAAATAATTTTTTTTCTATTCTAATTAGACATTTTTTTATCTTCTGATCAGCTTGCTCTTAAAATGTTTCACCAAAAAGCAAAGTTCTCCACCTGTGTTTGCATTATGTTGTATTTGCCTTTCACAAAATCCATGTAGAAATAAACTTTAAAAAATAATATTCTTATATATGCTGATATTGCTGTATGTGCACTCTTATTTATATAAGAGAGTCCACACATTTATTCAGGCATCTCAGGAATGCTGTACAAAACCCTGTGTGCAGTCTCCAGCACCAAGTCTACAAGAGAGGAAATCTGTGTTTGCTTTCATAATAGTAAATCAACTTAACATGAGGGACAGAACAAAACTCTTTCTAGTCACCTGCTAGTTACTTTCATATATTAAACATGCAGAAAATAAACCATCGTTAGTCATACAGTTTTATTTTCAGTCCTTCATTTCCAAACAGTAAATATGAACCAGCCACAGCACAAACATTCAAAGCCCTGTGAAGAGCAGCAGCTGTCCCAGCCCACGTGCTCAGTGGTCCATCAGCTGCCCCACGGAGCCCAACTTTGCCATTCCCTGCACCTGGGAGCCCCAAGGTCCACATCCCCAAGTGACTTGATGGAGTCTTGCTCTCCTGAGGGTGGCTTAACACCAGCAAGACAATAGAAAGTGGTGAATTAATTACTTGTTTTGATCTGCTTGTGTATGCAGAGCTTTTGCTTTACCTATTAAACTGTCTTCATCTCAAGCCACAAGTTTTCTCACTTTTACTCTTCTGATGTCCTTCTTGTGTGTCCCCAGCACAGGAAGGACATTGACCTGTTCAATTAAATCCAGAGAATGGCCAAAAACATGAAAAGGGGCATGAAGCCTCTGTATTGTGAGGCAAATCTCAGAAAATTTGGATTGCTGGAAAAGAGAAGACTTCAGAGCGATCTAACTGCAGCCTTCCAGTATCTAAAGAGAGCCTACAAGAAAGATGGAGAGGGACTATTTACAAGAGCATGTAGTGACAGGACAAAGGGAATGGCTGCAAACTGAGAGTAGGTTTACATTAGATATTAGGAAGAAATTTTCACTGTTAGAGGAGTGAGGCACTGGAACAGGTTGCCCAGAAAACTTGTGAATCCATGGTAGTGTTCAAGACAAAGCCAGATGGGGTTCTGATCAACCTGGTCTAGTGGAAAATGTCTCTGCCCATGGCAGGGAGTTTGGAATGAGATGTTCTTTACGGTTCCTTCCAACCCAAGTCACTGTCATTCTGATTCTTTCCCCCACTCCACTGTGGGGTGAGTGAGCCAACAGCTGTGTGGGGCTTTCTTTCTGCCTGGGGTTATTAAACTACAACAGATCTCATTCTGTCTGCAGGAGAGGTTTGTTTTGGTGACTTTCACACCTGGGACCTGGACATTCTAGAAAATTTCACAAGAATATGTGAACACGATTGGTCTAAGCCAATAATGGGGCAGTGTTTACATGGGCTGGACTATGAGTAGTAAGGATAGTTGTCTATTCAATGTAGATATGTAAATGTAAATTCTCGTGTCCTAAAGACATGGGAACTCCCCATCCAAGGTAATCAGTGAAGTCATCCACACTGGGTGAGGGTGTAGCAAAGGCAGTGCAAGATAGCTGCTATAAACAGGCTTGACTTTATTAGTAAGTTAGCTTTCAACAGAACTGTTTTCATGTACAGGAGTTATTTTAATAAGCAAACATGATGGACTTAGCACCTTCTTCATATGCTATTCATGACAGAGACTTGGCATTTGTCACTAACTTATTTACTATGATGATATCACAAATAAATGGACTAAAATAGAAAGCAAAAAAACTACTACATCTAAAATTTACTCAAAGTATAGGCCATTATTTTAATGGTCAGGATTTCAGCTTCAATGCTTAATTGCCATGGGGAAAATCTAGTCTAATAAACATTTAATTCAGTGCTACATTGAAGATCTAATTTGGTATGCAGCAGCAGCTGAGAGAAGGATTTCAGTGATAAGTGCTGCAGCACACAGACAGAATGGAGATGAATTCTGCAGCATGAAGTCTGCCAAAGCCTTCTACTATTTTTTTAATTCTAAGGTTTTGGTTTATATCAGACTTGTGTATATTCAGAATGATTCTCGTACTAAGAATAAAAAAAAAAGATGGGAAGTGTTAATTTCCAGGAAGTTTTAAAACTGAAAAATAAATTCTATTTCAAAATGTAGCCCAGTGAATCTCAATGGACAACAGTAACTGTAAATGTGTTAACAATTTTTGAAGTTAATTTGCAAGTTCTATAGTCCTAAAATAAAAATAATGTATTTCCTAACTTTCTCACCCAGAGATAACTGGAATTTCAAGGAACAGCTGAGGAATGTTAAGGATCAATAAAAGAGATTTACTTCCACAGTTCAAAGTTTGGGAGCAGTACCAAATACATCCCTTTCAGAGCTAACGTTGTGTCAGTGACCTGGATTATTGAAATGTCATTTATGGCACCCTAGTTCTCTCTTATTTTTCACTTACAAGAGGTCTAGTGCCACATAAAATTGACATTTCAAATACTATAGCAGCAGTGTATTTCCTAAGCAATTATACAATTCACTGATTTCCTTAAAGAAATAAAAAGCAGACAAAAATAATCATATGACACCTGAGAAAAATCCACTAATTTTTATGAGAAATTGTATTTGTTACCAAGTATCTCAACAAGTATTAGCACCTGAGCATCCTGTAAAGCATCTGCTCCTGCCCTTCTAATTCTCTAAAGCTGAAGTTCTCCATAAGCATCCGAATAAACCTAAAAATCACAATGCAGTAACTACAATACTTCCTGAATGTACATAGATATTATCAGTGCTGCTGTTGGCTATTAGATTAACTAATCTTTATTACAGAAAAATATTCTGGTTCTGTCTTTTTTAATATTTTTCCTTTGACAAAAAGGACTGTAATTATTTATGCCTTTCACTGCTGTTTATGCAGTTTAGTTCTATATAAAGAGCGGGTTGATACAAACCAGTTGGTTTTACTCCATGCTTTGCATAATATTACATTTCAGGATTGGAAAAGAATGTGGACATTTCAAAACTCACAGATGTTTTATCTTTTTTCTTGGTTTATATTTACTTTTAATGAGGATTCGTAAGACCCTAACATTATTTTTAGAGTAGGTGCAGTATCTACACATATTCTGCTCAATTTAACATTGAATCCTAAAGAAAACCAGTTCTGAGTTCAAATACAAGATGACAATTCCACTGAACTTAACAAGATTGCAAGAAATTTATTCAAAAAGAGAAATCATCATCTAGATTTTGACCAAATTTAAACAGTGAGTATTGCATTAATTATAGAAATTAATTTTGCCAAGTCTAGCCAAGTTACAAATTACTACCTGCACTTCCAAATTCACTTTAGTATTGATAATAATCATTCAGAAATCCTTAATCCACTGAAAAATAACAGGGTTATTTCTGAAATGAAAAAAAGCATGAGAAAAAAAGTGAATTATTACTAATTGGATTACACCTTTTAGGGTCCTGTGAGAATGGTACATAGACAGAGTTTCAGTTCTGAGCATGAGAGATCCTATTGATTCATTAAGAAGTATTCATATTCTTAAGATTTAGTATATACTTCCATAAATCGCTGAAAACTCAACAGCAGAGATCATAAGTGAAGTGGAAAAACAGCATCCTCACTTCAAAGTAGGCAAACTAGGCAGATGTATATAATAAACCTGTTCTTTTTTATTTGTGTACATGAATATCGTGAAAACAAACCTTAAGAATCTAAATGGTCTCCTGAACATATTTCAGTCTTTATTTAGCTGGGTTTTTTACTCCCTGTAATAAATTTTCCAGGCATTTTAATTCAAAATATATATAAAAAATACTCTTATATATAGCAAATATAAATTTTAAAAGTATATATATAAAATTTAGAAAAACAACTGCCATATTAGAATAGGCACAAATGGCTGCAGAAAAAGAATTGAAATATTACGTGTAACTCAAAGAAATTCGTCAGAGACCACCTCTTACTGAAGGGTAAGGAACAGAAATTCATCCTAAATTGAAGATAGCTGTTGGAAAAAGAGAAACAGAGAGGCTAAAGAGAAATAATTTCATTCCACAGCTGTGAGCAGCTTGTGACTCAGAGACTCTTTGCTGTTTCTAACACAATCCTTTTTGTGCCTCAAGCTCCAGCAGGTCCCTGAGCCTTCACACTGCACTCTCCACTTCCTCACATACGTATGTTCTGCTAGTGTTTGTACAGCAACACAATACCAGCATTAGCCCAATACAAAAACATCCAAGTAGAAAAGTGTTTAAATCTTGTGCTGTATTAAATTAAATGTAATACAAGTAAATGTTTCAGCTAATAAAAAGTCTCTGTAATAACTGTTAATCATTGGGCTTTAAGATAACATTTATCATAATAATATTCATTACAATGAATAAGCTGATTTGTTAATAATGCATATGTCACATGCACTTCAACGGGATTCCTTTGGTCACCAACACCACAGCCGTTATTTTTAAGTGCTTCCAAAAACATTAATGCGCAATGTTAATCTGAAATCCATACCTCTGCTATTTTCACGAAGCAACCGGCAAGGTTTGTTTAGGAAATTTCATGCCAAGCTTCAGAAGTGTGCTCTCTAACCTTCTTCAACACATAATTCAAGATAAACACTTTCTTCATGACAGACGTTTCAAGAGATGAAGGAGTGGAACAAAGGCAGAGAGTGACATGAAGCACAAGTTCTGCACCATTAAGATGAATGGACAGATTAGCTGGAAAATCCATAGTGACACGTTGTGCTGGCTGAAGCAGTTCTGTTTATGTAATTACAGCTTTGTTGCTTAAACGAAAGGAAGCTCTGAACAAGGCCTTTACCTTAGCAGCCCTGCCCCAGCACCTCAGCAGTGTTTCTGCACCCCCATCCATCAGTGCCAACCACTGCAATTCACCTGACATCTCATTAAAGGCTTTAAAGCATCACCTACCACAGGACTAATGGTTTACTAGCCAAACCATTATGGGCCAAATACAATCTTTATGCAAAATGTGCCAAGCAACTTGAGGTATATTGTCAGCAAGTGCAAAATAAGTCTAGCAATATACTCCCATCCAGCAGAGCTGACCCACTTCTCTCAATACCCACAGATTGCAAGACAATGTCTTCTGCCTGCCTTTAAAAAGAGCTCTATCCAGTCCGTCTAAAATGTAAAAAACTGGGAATGCAAGTCTTTGTGTGCTTCACTCTAAAAAGAGATATCAAAGCAACTTTGCATGGAAGAAAGCCTACTGCAGTCCAGCCTGCCTTCTCAGTATGTTTGCAGCAATATTGAAGACCACAAGGCACACCTGTTCCCAACCTAATGGTTACCTCGGTTTCTATTTCAAAGTCACAATATCTTTACAGCAAAACTAACATTAACTCATAATGAAAGGTAATATGTGCACAATATGTGCTGAAAACTATAGGCATGTTGGAGAAAATGCTTCAAAGCAACATATATTTGTATATATATTGACCCCCTTATTTGTACAGTTGAATGAGGTGATAAGTTTGCCCCTTCTTCATGAATCCATAGAAAATGAGGATCAGATCCAAATATTCCAAACAGTAACATTTACTGAAATTGCTGTAATCACATGATGCATTTTCAAGCCTGCTTTAAGAAGGCATTCCAGAGGAACAGCAAAACTTCTGAACTCTGTAGTCACAGTTTGTGGAAATTACATTGTTGGAAGAATATTGGGTTAGGAAAAGGCAGCGATTGCAGACACTCATGTCCAAATTGACATAAAAAATATTTCAAAGGTAAGGGGGTACAGGATATGGCTCCATGAGTAATTCTTTTGCACAACATGGGAAATCCAATACTCAGTCACATTACAGGTCAGAATATAAAAAGAGTTTTTCAAATTTCAAATCTCCAAAGCAAGTGTTCCTGAACATCCATACAGTCTAAGCAGCACCAAAACTCACTAAGTGCTTTGCTTTGGGTGAGGATGCTGCAGGTGCACAAAAGTCAGTCTTTGTGTAAACCACGTCTTTGGTCTAAGGTTTGCAACACTTCAGTTGCTCTTGACCCTTGGCCAGACTGGACACAAGGCAGAACAGCACCCCAATCACCTCTAGGACAGCTGTGCTCTATAACTAAGTTGTCCCTACAAAATTGGGTTTCTCTCAAAATGCAGACATAGCAGCTTTCTTTTCAAAGCATAGATTGTCCCAGAAAAGTAGTACAGCTTCCAGATCCGGGCCAAGCTTCCCGTGAAAGCCCAGTTTAGCAGGAAGCAGAAGACCCAGATCCAGTTTGCTTCTCAGCTGGAGGAAGTCCCAAATGTAACTTCTGCTTTCTGACCTACTTGAATTCAGACAGTTTGAGAGTTCTAGTATCACAAGGTAAAAATCAAGCAAAAAATGGTACCTTGCTCTGGCTGACTGGTGAGGGAAGATCTAGGTCTTGATGTCTAATCTCAAGATTATTTTATCTTTACTGTTTCACAGGAAGTTCAAAAACTATCACAGCCCTATAACAGGCTTTTAGTTTTCTTTCTTTTTTTAAAAAAATTGCAACACAGATTTAAAATCTTGTATCGTACATCTTTTGAACATTTGTTAGGATTTTGAGCAGGGAAACTTTGGTTGCTATAAAATCTCAACAGTCAAAGAAGGTGATATATATAGCTTGCAATGTGATTATACTGAAACAGTTTGTTCCAGTCATACAAGGCTCTTGACATTCCAATTAAAAAAAGAAGCAACAGAAAAAATATTTCAGATACATACTTTGGTATTGAAGTCAAGGAAGTAAGAAATTTTCTTTTTCCAAGATGAAATAACTGGAACAACTGACATTTAGCTACAGCAGCTACTTATACTTCCTATAATTTCCCTTTATTTCTAGAATAAATAAGATAAAAACTTCCCAAATGCATGCAAGTAAACTCTTTGTCATTTCAATGACTACATAGTTCCTTATCTTCATCATTCACTTCACAGGATTTACTGCTGGCATGGAAGATCATGCCCCTCACCAAGAAAAAGCAGTAATTCCTGAAGAGATATTGATAAAGCTTAGGTTTATGCATACAAATACCAAAGGACTCCTCACAGCATAATTTTCCACGGCTCTCTGAATATTTTTTCCTGATAGGAAAATTTCTTCCACTTTTTGGTCAGGGTCTTGAGAAACAGGTATTTGGCCTGGTGAGCAGTGGGCTGTGCAGTCCAGACTCTGACCAGATCATCTGGACAGCTTACCACAGCAGGCTGCTTTCTCACCATCAAAGTGCATCCCCTGAAAGAGCTATCGATCCTCTGGGACTAGCCCGGAGCGCCAGTTGCTCTCCCGGTGTCAAATCCTGCAAAGCAGGAATGCGTTCCCGCTAAGGGGAGCCTGCCAGCGCTGAGTGAGCCTTTGCGCTAGGACTAAAGCAGCTGGGCAAGGGAATGGCTCTTTCAAGAATAAAGAGAAGCTGGTTAAGAGTTCTCCCAGTAAAGGACTGGCACAGATGAAAAAAATCCTCTCCCTCTGCATAGCAAATGAAATCACATATTAAAATGCCCATGTGAAATACAAAAAAACTAAAAATCCTGGGAGCAGTGCTGCTTTTAGCAGCTTGACTAAATTATTTTGCTCTATTAACAACCAAAACTCAGTTAAAAACTAGAAAGTAGGTATCAACTACTTAAAATCCATCTATTATTACAAATGTTGAGTTCTCTGACCTCGTTTTGGTTGCTGCCAGGTAGGCCAGGCCAGAAACAACATACGATTTCCTTTTCCCAGTTGAAAGGCATCTAAGTTAAGAGTCTGTTAAAAGTGCAGCAGGAAGAATCTCATGCTCGACTGTCTCAAACTTTGGGCTGTAGTTTAAATTTGCTGCTGTTACAAAAAGGAAAAAAAAGGAAAAAAAAAATAAAAAAAATAGCTGTGAGGCATAAATTCAGTGTTCAGTGAATCTGGCCAAGCACACAACAGTGCCAGGTTCTGTCATGACAACACACCAGTTCCCAGGCCGCTTGTGCAGCAGACTGAGGAAGAGGCTGGCTCGTTAAACTTTCCGATGGGTTACAAACATTCTGCCTTCCAAATCGCACGGGTATTCCAAGTGGTGCCATCAATTCAGTTCTTTGTGTATTTATTTGCTTTTAATTAGGGGAGTCTCCTCTATACCACTGCTATAAGAACTCAGCAGCAAGGAAGAAAGAAATGATAGGGCTGATTCTCCTTAGTTTTTTCATTATACCATTTGAGAGTGGACATAAAAGACAGCTATCACGTTCTATATAACTTTGTGCTGGTGTAAATGAATGCAAGTGTTTTAGGTTAAAAATAGAAGGCTTTTGAAGACACTATAAATATTCTTCTAAGACATATGAGCATTTACTTCCACTCCAGCCCACCCCCACAAATCTATTATTCCCATTCAAGAAGATCAAAGGTGATTAAAAGTTTTGAACAAGTTGTTTTCATCATCTGTGGTCTCAATAAACAACTGTAGCCCCAGCAGCATCTATGTTCATTTCTGCTTCTGAGACACAATGCCCATTACTTAGTGAATGGAGTCACAAAAGAACTTTTTCTCTGTACCACCTACCCAATACCACTGGACCACATGTGGTTGGGCTTTGTGTCCTGTCTTTCACAGTAACCTCCCTAAAGAACCAAATTGTGAGAATGCTACTAAGCACATGTGTTTTAACCATTTACTGTAACTACTACTGACCTCTTTACCTTGGTTTTCTTTATTACCAGAAGCACAGTACCACCAAATGGCTGGAAAAATCAATCAGAAGAGTGCCAGCAGGTAGACAGTGCCATCAAACACCTGTTTATACCGTACCATCGAACACAGCTTAGTGTAAATCACCCTTTGGACATGTTTAAAATTTACTTTTCTACATAAACTGTTCTCTACATGTCTGGATGAGGCCCTCTAAAATGCCTTAAAAATCCAGTAAGGAGCCAGGAATTCTTGTGGTTTCATTCCAGTTCTGCTACTGACTTGTTGTGTGGTCTTGGAAAAGGCCCTTATCCTTTCTCTGGCTTTTATTTCTCGCATGTGGTGATATTAATATGCAGTAGAAACTAAGGCTATATCATATGTGAAGCTGAGAAAACAAGTTGACATAAACAGTAAAAAATAAAAAACCAAACCCTAAACTATATTCATGCTCCTAAATGCCGTTTTAAGCACTGAGATTATTGCTTTTTGTCAGATGAAAACATTATTGTGAAAAACACAGGACACAAGTGCAAAACTCTATAGCTACTATATATGCTATTCATAGCTGCATGCTTTTGTACCTGGTGGTCTCTTGACACACATTTTCTTGTCTTTCTCAACCAGAAGTGTACACCCTTACTTGAAGTAGGTGATGCACTGCAGGATGATTTGGTTCATGGCATCTTTTCTATATGCCACGTTGATCTTAATTCCCAATGTCTAGCCCATTCCCCTAAGCACTCTGAATAAGGAATTGCAGGATGTGTTTCACTATCATTATACTCAACAAACTGAAGGAGTTACCCCTGGGGACAGCAAGGAATTTCTGGCTTTCTGAAGCCAAGGTTGCAGCATTCATGTGCAAAACATAAGTGTGGCAACTCTAATTCCTAAGTTCGACATTTTTCTGCAGATAGCACTAATTTAAAATATCAGTCCAAGTCCTACATCAGTTTTTCAATATTAGTAAGACTCAATACAGCATACTGACATTATGTCTAAGTTTCCCACTCTCAGCTATGAAAAAACATGATGTGTTCTGGAGAGCCAGTACAGTAAATGACCATCTACATGCAGTGCACTAATAATTTATGAGACTGCCTTAAAGAGCATAAGTGATGCATTAGAAGATCAAGGCTCAGCAGAATGGCTTCTGAACCTCACTGAAGCCTGCCAAATGCTGCTGAGTAAGGGGTCTGGGGTCCTCTCTGAAAGACAGTTCCTGTCCAAATTAGAAGAGCCTTGCAGACCTTCTCCTGGGGAAAAAGCATTTTGCCATCCTGTCAAATTATTAGATTTCAAAAAATTTCCCAGTTTGTTCTGGGGATGAAATGGAAGCATTTAAAGGGAAAAAAAGAAAACCAGCCTCAAACTGCTGAGTAGCTGCACAGCTGGACACTGTGGTGCTAGCCCCAGATGTAACCGCAGCCAAAGGGGCTCCTGCATGCTCAGTTCTCCACTATGCAACATAAACCTTTCCAACTGAGGACTTGTTTTGGGTTTGTTAAACTAGTTCTTTTGCAACAAAAAGTTTGTGCTGGATATATGAGAACACCTAAAGCACTGAATGAAAGTGCCCTGTTGGATCTATCAAATAAGAGATTCATGCAGAAGGTCACGAAAACAATGCAGAGTCATGACAGCATTTAGATATATCTTATATAATAAGAAAGTTATTTTTTAGGTGCTCCACTAGAGCAAAATTGGCACACAGAGTTTGATTTAAAGTATGCCCATTGTGTTGTGAGGAGTCTCTTTAACCTACAGTGGTCAGAGATCGTCTCACAGCTTATTAGAATACACTCCAATAGGAGCCTAGGAAGAAATGGTTCACTTTTTTTGTTCCCATTGAAAATTCTTTCATGCATAGTTAACTAGATATTTTTATAGGAATTGTGAAAAAGAATGATATTTGATATGTCACAATTTACCTTAAGGTCCATGAAGCCTTGAGCAGAAGTGTAACAAATTTTTAAGGTATCAAGAATTATGATCAGTATTTCACACTGGCACTACTGGAGATGATGCCTTAAGGCATCAGGGAGAACAATTTTATTCTGTCTAAAAAAACCTCCTTTAGTCCCCAGGAAAGCCAACTGGGCAAAGGGAATAATTTCATTGTAATTTCTTAAGAATGATATCATTCACACCTATTTTTTGAAAAAATATTAAAAGACAGAATTTCATTACTACTTAGAGGATTTTGCAGCCATTAGAAACCTCTGCATTAAAGGAAAATTCTGTCCAATGCTTTTAGGGAAATTTGTCACCAAACATAAGTAATATGCCCAAGTGAGTTTACAGCATCTATAACAATTATTTCTCAAGTAGTTTTATTATTAATAAAATAACTCCATGCATTTAAATATACAGATTTAAATTTTTTTAGATTTGGAGCATGTGCATGTGGTCTATTTCTTCTGCAACTAAAACATCTGTTTGGGAAAGACACAGCAACCTAACACCTGCTGTTCAAAGCAATGCCCTGCAATTTCCTTAGTTCTCCTCACTGCAGAGCTGGAACAGCAGAGAGTACATTTGATTTCGCCTGAAAGGAAAAGCCTGTAAAGTTCCAGCCCTTTGTACCTTACAAGTACTCTTAGAACAGCAGCATCTTCCCTAAACTCATCTACAAGAAAAGTAGATAAAAATATCACTGCACTTGATGCAGACACTGTGTGAGTTGCTCCAAGGTCTTAGAGGATGAAAATCAGCAGTAAAATTTAAACTGCACCTTTAGCAGGCCTCTCATGACAAAGGAGGTGCTTTTGGCTAACACAGAGAGTATAAAAGGAACTGAGGAATGCTTCATTTATAGCCAAAATTAGTGACATGCATGTATGTCATGAACAGCCTGTGTTGCTTTGAGATTTCATGCTGCTAGAAAGTAGGAAAAACAAGAAAGTTTATTTGTAAAACTATGTATGTATGTCTGGGCGTCTCTGCTTTCCAAATGTCATATCACTGTCTATTGCATTATTCAAAGGAACAGAAGAACAATGCAGTAGATTTGGAGGGGGTTTTGTTTGGGCATTTTTTTTACCTTTTAAACAGAAAAATAAGCCTTCTATTGACAAAAGGATAAAAAAAAAGAGACATTCATTTAAATGAAAAGCGATACCTGTGATTACTGTGCAAGTAACAGTCTAAACATATTTCTCACACTTAATTTCTGTGTTCAGAAAAAGAGCTGCAATGTACAGCAAATGCAATGCAGTCACTTTACTGCCCTATGAATGCACCAAGACTCAAAGGCTGAAGTTAGATGACACCTTGTAGAGGCTGTAAGATGTGATAAAAATTGATAAGGCCAAGTCTCTGGCAAGGCCATTTTATTCTGAGTGAGCGCTTTAGATAAAAAAGGCTCATTTCACCCTCCTTGAAAGTTTACTTTGCAACCAAGCTTTTCCAGCATTAAATCTCCAGAGTCTAGAGACACTCCCTGGGATAACTTCTCTCTTTCAGCAATGGCACAAAGAGATGGTGACATCTCCTGCAGAACTGACCTAACCCAATGCACGTTTCACCCTCCCATGCTCAGCCCCACTTTGTTCTGAGGTTCCTGCTACCGGCACTCCTTCCCCCCTGGCTTCCCAAAAGGACAAAGTTAAGTTTCATAAAGAGCAAAGTGTGCTAATTCAAACAAAACACAGGACAGCAGTTCTTTTTCAGCAGTAAAGTCCTGTCTGCATATTTTAGCCCTTGCATAATTGTTACCTTTAGCTCATAAACTTCAAGGTCAATTCGAGGTCAAGAGTAGGTGTTTAACACATGAAACTCAGAAATGCTGCTAGAAGCATGCTTTATAAATCACTGCATTTTCCTCTCATTTGGGGTATTTCTGTGTCTAGTTTTTTCTTACTATCTGATAGGTTTCTATCTGCCTTTATAAAATGTACATTTACACAGTGCTTTCAAGCTAAAAAGTATAGTTTATATACTTGAAATGCAGACTAACATATTTCTGTACTCCAAATCTGGCTATTTCCACTCTAATATCCACATTACATGTTGCAAATTTGTTTGCTGAAGAGCAGAACCCAGCCACTGAAACAAGGCACTATTAATTCAGAGCTGGTATCCAGCATCTGAAGGAATTTAAGCAAGTTAGAGAACTTCTGATACACAAATTATTAAAAATTTTTCTCCCATATTTAAAGCAATGTTAAAGTTTAAGCCCAGGTCAATTAAATTAAATTGAATTTGTATTGATCTCACTCACTTCTAGAAGTATCTGCTAAAATATGTTTTTGTCTTTTAAGTCATGAATTTTTACTTTGCTTAGGGTGTGTAACTGTATAATGTTAAGCATTACACAGAGAGAAGAATACTATAACAGTGCAAAGGAGTTCCCAAACTAAATAATAACTTAAACCTTCACTGACATGAGCCTTCCCACAATGGTAGTTCAGCATGGTTACTGGTTCTGTGCACCCTCTCCTGCTTCGATGCTCTTGATAGGCATCATACAGTAAAAAATGTCATCAATGTCCTTTGTTTACATTGCAAAGGACTGCTTTGCACCCTGGCAATAAAAGGTTGTGACAGTAGCTTTTGCATCACTCAACAACAGAACCCAGCATGTGTAACGTGACTCAGAAGCACACAGGGGGAGGGAAAAGGTAATTTACTTAGCACTCTTTAATTCTTTGTGCTATAATGAGAGTATATCAGAATTTATGGCTGCATAGCACATAGATTTTTTTTTTCCCAGGAGAAAAGCCTTTCATGACTGCTCATTTCTGTGGCAATCAGGAGTTACAAGATCTAAGTCTAGCCATAAATGTGGTGTCCTGCTGAAAGGAGTTTGATACCTTTTTGATTAAAAATATTTCAATGTTCTCTTGTGTTTTCAAAACACCGATCAAAATGCTAAACCAACAGATTTTTTAAAAAGAAAGCTTAATGATGATCGACAAAATTAGTTACTTTTTTTTGAAAATGGGGTCATTTATTCTTAATTAAGATATTTTTTTTCATTAATTGATTACATTAAGATTTAACTTGCAAAACAATAGCGTATGAAGGTCAGTAGGGCTAGAGGAGAAATCCTATATCCTGTGACAAATTAAATAACCATCAGGGTATTTGGTTCATAGAAGCAAAGCGTTTATTAGAATATTTTGCTGATTTGCTAGGGTATTTAGAAGCATTTTGCTGAGTGCATAGCATGACATTCCCAGAAGGAGATATGCTTTACAGTGAAGTTGTCAACAAACTTGTTCTTGGGATAAACTCTTGGCACAACAAAGAGTATATGAACAGGTTGTGAGGATTGGGGAGCTAACTACAAATGGTGGGGAGAAGCAGAAAAATGGAAACACTTTGTCCCCCTCTGCCTTTGTTTATATAAAGAGGGAAAAGGGGAAAGATACCATTTTTTCATCGTTGCTGGACTAAAGAGAAAATATAAACATTCACAAATCGTTCTGTCTTTAGTTTTTGAAAAGAAGTAAGGCAATCAAGGAAATGTGTTACTCCTGTATTTCAAAACTGAAACAGATGATTTGTGGTAGGAAGAGAAACATCTCCCTCAGCCCTGTCCAAAGCAGCACACAGTCATCAATAAATGCTGTGCCAGCATAGCAGGACACACTCACAGCCCCCTCCATAATTCAGGGCATATTGCTGCCACACATTCCCCTCCTCAAACATCATGGCAAATAGCTACGAAATTGAACATGTCAATTGTCAAATATATTTCTGAGTAGCAAAAATAGCAGTATGTTTAAAACTCAGACTAAAAAAGTAGGAATAAATATTACATTAGAAGAGGAATAAAAAAGTCATGTACTCTGCAACTCCATGTAAGTGTGCCGTTTCAGTTCTACAGAAGGCTTCTGGCTCCCTCTAGGGGTTTCTACATGGGTCTTTACAGAATGTACTTTTTTAACATAACCTATAGAAATATTTCTCTCTTATATCTGGTAAGGGAGACAAACTACATGATTTTGAAATAATTATACATGCAAGTAATACATATAACCGTTTGGGGAAAAAGATGCTTCTTCTGCCCCTCTGTGGAAAAGATATAATAAATCCTCTTTTTCTATATTCTAAGTGCAAAAATTCCGCATGCATTTGTTCCTAAATTACCAAAATCTCCTACACGTTTCTCAGAAAATATTTCAAATCAAAGAAATTATGTCCAAATCTTCATAATAATCATCTTCTGACAAACTCTGATGTGAACCATCACTAATTTTTTTTTTCTTAAAGTAAAATCATCAGTCATATATTTATGCACTTCCTCACTTCCAGGAACTTTTTTTGTTACTATTATTCTGAGTGGTGTTAAGACATCATTATTTACTTAATCTTTCAAAGTAAAATCGCATCCTATTCTTGGGCTTGAAACTCTAAAGACTGTTTACACTGCTAGTGTACCTAGAATAGGCTCCCCACCTCAAATTAACAGTAACATAAGAAAAAACAGTTAGGAAAGAGAAGCAATATGATTGCTCCTTATAATCTGTTACAAAACATTTATGCTTTCTACTGAGATGCTAAACAAGGTAACAAGTCCCAAAACTCTGTGTGCCTCTTCCCTGTGCTGGGCTGGCCATCTATGCTTTGCATCTTACAAATTACAGGTAAGATAGGGGAACGATGCATCATTAAAAGCAGCTCTGAATTATTAGATGCGTTATTAGGGCATTTCTAACAGTTTCAGTCAGCTCTTGGAAACATCAGCACTGGCTCACCTCCCTGAAGAGCGAGTGCGTGTGGATCAGCCCGGCCCATTTGTAGGAATCCCTTGTAGAGCCCATCAGTTGAGGGTGTTCAGCAGCCTTTGTATGAGCAGATGGCTGGGAGGCTGTGACGCACTGGCAGCAAAAGTTTAGTACAAAACTGAGCAGAAGCAGCTTCAAACCCAAGCAAGCTAACCCGAGCAGGAAGACCGAAAGCCACTGCGGGTATCAGCAATGCTGTCCAAACGCGCTGCCCAAATGTCCGTAACTTGCTCAATTCGAATCTAATTACAAATTTGGAAGCCTGTCCAAGGAACTGCAGCCTCACCTCTCAAACAGTGAACAAAGTGAGCCACGAAGCAGCACGGCAACAACAAAGCCATTGCATGCGTGCCCGCTGCACTTAGAGGGATTAGCGGGGGTCAGGCTCCCATGGCCGCACCTGCAAAGCTCAACACTATGACATTAGCTAATATCCTGCATAAATCATATTCCTTCTGCTTTAAAAGCAAATAAATAGCTGTGCATGTGTCCTTTGACCTTCATTGCTGGGAAACCTATGCAGTTTATCTTTATGGCAATAGACCACGCTCAGCTAACCACTGCTGGCAGGACGTCTCTCTACTGTTTTAAGTAGAAATGAAATTCAAAGCTGCTATACCAATAAAGATCTTTTTTTTAAATCTTAAGAAGAAGAAGGGACTTTTAGAAGTGTGAAATAAGGGAGCTTAAAAAATATAGTAGACTGTATCTATGGGTTACACAGTTAGAACTTCAGTAAGAAATGCCTCATTAGATATTTATGGTATAATACCAAAAAACTCCAAACCACAGATCTGATTCAGGAAGCATCTAAGCTTTTCATCTTACTTTACAATACAAGGACAGACAATGAATTTTTGCTTGCCACAGCTTGTGTACTCGACTTAACATTTCATTTAAACTCATGCTCAGACCCCAATTACAGGTTTAGTCTCTATGAAAACACAGTAAAACCAGTTATTTATTAACCATAAACTTGAAAATATACAAACATGTTTGTATAATAATAGTATTTTTAATAAACTATTAGAACTGTTACTAGAACTAATTTACCACACTATTAAATACTATTTACCATACCAATAACAATAGTTTCTTAAATATCATTTCTCCTTAGAAAGTATCATTCAGAAGTTAAAAAAATTCTTAATCTTAATGGGGGGAGTATATAACTATTTTATATTTAAATAATCTGGGTTTTTTTTAATTCTAATTTTGCAGTAGATTCTGTAAATCAGTGTCTTGTGAACCATATATCTAGAAAAATAATTTTTGGGTGAGGTAGGGGAACACACAATAACTAATCCGATATTTTTCTGCTATTTATACACAGTGTAGTGCCCTAGCTAATTGTAGAATCCTTTTATGACATCTGGGAGATTTTAAATAACTTCAGATATCTCAGCCAGGAAGGAACTGGGAAAAAATCCATTAATTTTAATAATCACCTCTATTGATGTGTAATAAACACATAATATGTTTTCATAAAATGTTTCTCACATAGCCAGAACATTTATGGCAAAACAATATAAATAATAGAAAATATGCAATATATTAAGTAGGTAGCATAATAAAATTATTTAATAATTTGAAATAAAATTAAAAGCCTGCTTTAAAATTTAATTCTAGCTTTTCAAACTGACAAAAAGCTCTATTAAGAAATAAATGTCATTCACCATTTCTACATAATGATGCTGTAAAAATTAGATCTCGAATATGCTATGTAATTACATAAATGAAAGTGCAGCAAGGTGAATGTAACATTACTATAATTAATTTCTAAGTCAATGCATTTGACTGCCCATATTAACCAATGAGAATTCTGGTTTCTTATGAAAATACAGCTGTGAAACAAGACTGGAGTGAAATATATTCAGGTTTCTTTTGTGCATGGGATTTAATATCACTTTGAAGTTTAGAAATCCACACTGTATTCCAGAACCATCAATTCTTGCTTGCACAATACCTTGGCTTAGAGGAGCAGCAGACAGTGAAAGGCTTAAAGGAAAGGCCCAGATCCTCTCTGCAAGCAGGACAAAGGAGGAGAACATAAACCTGAGCATGATCAGAATCCTGAGAGATTTAGTATGAAGAGGCAAAATGATTTGGCTGAGATCCTTCTGAACTGCAACATTCTTGGGAATGCAAATGCAACTTTTGGATTTAAACACAAGGCGGTGATATTTCTGTTTCATTAGATAAATAAACAGAATATGTAAAATGTGACCTTTCATTACATCACTAAAACCTACTTTGCTCAGTTAAAATCACCTTAATGTCACAGGCTTTTTTCTTTCTGCTTTTCTTTTTCCCTTCTACAAGATTTCCTATAAATTAGATTGAAAGCAAAGACTTGATACATAGTCTGGTTTAGCACAACGAAAAGCACAAGGATAGCTGATAACCTGAAAATCTCAAGCTAGCTTCAGGCATGAGTGGGTTTTAATCAGAATTTGGCAACTGAAATGTATTTGCAGCAGTCTATATGAATCAGCTCAGACGGTGGTTTTACTGATAAAAATGAAAGAAGTGATAGACATGCAAAAGGTTCTCTCAGGCAAAAGTTGTGGGATTTAGTTCTGGATTTTTCCCAACGCTCTTATTTGAAGATAGATCTGACAGAGTTTCCTCACCTCAGTTTTATAGAAAGATTTAAAAGTAAAAGCGGAAAAAAACACACAGACCCAAAAAAAAACTCAAAAAACCCCAGACCCAAAAAAATCAACAAAATCCAAAACAAAAAGCCAAAACACCACAACTATATCTGACAGGAATTTCTTGTTTATAACTTAGTTTGCTAAGGCCATTCTCATATAAGCTAAATTTAAGTAACTAATAAACTAAGTAACTTCTATCCTAGAAGATGAACAGAAAATCTGAAATGACTTCTCATCTCGTAAGTACAAATCAATTTTAATTCAGTACTACTCTGTAGGTATATCATTTGTATGAGCTCACTTGGTTCAAGACTATGTTTTTGATGGATATGGCCTTCTGTTTGTTCAGCTGTAGAAAAGAGGAATGCAATCCAGGTTGACAGTGAAAAAGAGTAAAGAAAACTTCATAAACTGAAGATTCTAGAATTATGACACCAGATTCAGATATAAACTTGAAAAAAAAAAATTAGGAAGCAATACAACTCCTGAACTGAAATGTGAAGCAAATAAATAATCATCAGTATAACAAGAGAACAGAAGGAAGGGAAAAAGAAAAAAAAAACCAACACCCCTCCCCAAACCTACCAGAAAAAATCTACAGATTGTGTACTCATTTTTTTCATCTTCAGAATTTAATTAGCTCCAAAAGAATATTTCCATCCCTCTCTGCCACACACACATTTGTGCATTGACATAAATGTATATTTGGCAAACAGGATAAGCTTTAACTTTAATAAATAGTAACTCCAATGTATTCCACAATTTGTCTAAATAGTAGCAAAACTCATTTGGACTAGTTGGAGAAAATGTTATCTTCTTCCTGGCCTAACACAGAAGTACTTAAATAAAGCCTAATTTATTTCTGTTAGCACCTCCATGATGTACCCACTCTGACTGGGGGGGATCTGCTGTTTCCTCCCTGACTCCCAAAGGCCCTGCAGGGAGCCTTCTACCCAGGGAGCTGAGCCTGGAGAAGGGATTGGGGAGCTGCCAGCTGGGGTTTGCTCTGACCATACCTGGAGAACTAATGATAATAATACACAGAAAACTAAATTAGTGCTTTATTTAAAAATATTCAATCAAACACCTAAGGCCAGCAGAGGGACCCATAAGGCAGGAACAGCCACGCAGCTCTGCTACTGCAAGAACTTTTTGTTCATAGGGTGGTTTGAAAATGGTCATCAGGAGTTTTGCACTGTGTGTCCCCTTGTCAAGGACTGCAGATCTTAAAATGTACCGCCCAGTACAGAGAGCTCCTTGTGCTGTTGTTCTGAAGAAGATTGTTTTTATTCCATTCTTCTCCCTTGCTGCTGCCATTCCTGCTTAGCCAGCCAGCCTGGGAAGCAGGGTGACCAAGGATGGCTGGAGGGTGAGCTTGCCGTCCCATGGCAGTTTTGGCAGCAGGATGAAGGACTTGTGCCACCACAGTCTGGTAGGTAAAAGAGGAGATGTCAGGTGGTTGGTCACCTTCTCTAAACTGGCTCCATTCAAACTGCTTTTGAAAGAATAAGGATATTTAACTAGTTTTATCTTCATTGATCAGCCCTGACATTTCATACCCACAGGTCAATGCAGGAGAGCAGCTGAAAAACATCAGCCATAGAATATCCTGAGTTTGAAAAGACCCACAAGAATCATCAAGGCCCAACTTTTGGCTCTGCACAGGACAGCCCCAGGAATCCCATCATGTGCCAGAGAGCATTGTCCAACACTTCTTGAACTCTGCCAGGCTTGGTGCTGTGACCACTTCCCTGGGGAGCCTGTTCCAGTGCCCAACCACTCCCTGGGTGAAGAACCTCTTTCTAAGATCCAACCCAAACCTCCTCTGGCACAACTCCAGGCCATTTCCTGGAGTCCTGTCACTAATCACCCAGAGACGAGATCAGTGACTGTTCCTCTGCTTCCCCCTGAGAGGCAGTTGTAGACAGCATCTTTCTCCTAATGCTTTCACAGTAGCACCCCAGGAAATGGGAAGGCAAAAGCACAGTAGAAAGACTGAGGGAGCCCATCAAGCCAAACCAACACCTAATCAGTTCAAGTCATTAAAATGTTGTAGGAAAGAAAAAGCCCTGCCTTAATACTCCTTTATTTTATTATAACAATGGACAATAATCTGCATTTCTAGCTACAAAATTAGACTTGTCACTTCACTATGAGAAATTTGGTACAAGGCATTAGGTAATATTTGCTGCTTCAGTTCCTAGCTTCATCACTAAATGTCATTAATGTGACAAGTTTTTAATTTGTGTCAAGACTGACAGCCAATAGCATCCTGCACTGCAGTTTATCTGGACACTGGAATTTAAGCAAATAGCCATGCACAAAGTGTTTCAAATAGAATCTTCAAATGCTAGACTATCTGGCAGAGAATTCAAAGTTAGTTTGCAGTTTCAGGCCATGCTAGAGAAAACTCTTCAATTTTGTGCAAGAGAGATATATGACAAAGAGAGGGCAGCAATAATATAAAGGCTACTTTATGATTTTAATCTATTGCAACTGATTTTTAATTTGCTCTCACCTTTTTACTGTCACAATCATTATTGGACCTCTATGTTACAGTCCTTAAATAATATTTATCTTAATTTCTTTTTAAAGCAAGACTGCCAGTTTGGAAAGGAATTTGTAGTTTTTCTGTAGTACCTGGGTGGCTGAACTAGATTCCCATAGTGATCCCATAACTAGTATTCATCAGGAATTTCCCATACTAATGCCATTGTGAGTTCTAGCAACAACTTTTGACCAGACCCTTGCTCAATGTAAATCGGAAGAACAAATTTAGATGAGGTATGAGCCATGTGTCTTTGACATAAAACTAAAGAAAGTTCCAGACATCTGCCTCAACAGGATTTTGTTCAAAAAACACTCCTACATACGTAGTTATAAATATAGAGAAGGTTGTATATATTTATTTTAGAAACATATATTTGATAAAGATGACCTTCTCTGCAGATCGAACTGGTAAAGTTTGTTGGTGGGAACAAGAACAATGGAAATGAAAAAGGAAATGAAAATAGGAATTTGTTTGATCACAGCTTTTGTTCAAGGAAAAGACTACAGCAACACAAACAAATTGGAAGGATCTGGCTGCTTTTTGTTTGCTTTTTTTTTCTTTTTAATTTGGATATTTAATGAAATATAGAATTGTGCCATGGGTATGTAAATTAACTGTCTGTGGCTGTACTTATACCGTTAGCATCAACTGCCCACATACATATGGCATGGAAAAACCATACAGCCTTTAGTTCCTCAAACACACGAGGCTGAACTGTCTGAGCTTTCTCCCACTACAGAAGGAAAAGGAACTGTCCGTGTGTGGTTCCAGCCAGGAGATGGCAGAAGTAGGCAGAAGGATTGCTGCGGTTCCCTCAGAATTTAAGTTTATGCTCCTACGGCTAAGGTCAACATTAACAAAAATGTTTAAAAAGACGAGGAGAGAGGGAAAGGGAGAAGCATTTTTCAAGGTCACAACATTTACAGTTACACTGAACTCACCTGTTTGTGGTTTCTGATACTGACTGTTAATTCAACACTATGAATGGCAATTATAATTAATGCAAGAGATGATACATTTATGGTTCCTATGGCAATTCACGAGATGATAACAAGTGTGGCTGCCATCTTAGCAGTTGCCTTCATGTCATTTAATGCACAAGGAACTTTAAAAAAGTTATTTTATTTTCAAAGAACAATACAGCCTGTCCCTTTCATCTCTCCTCCTCCTCTTCTTTGTTGAGAGATGCCTCCAAAGTCTATCACAGAACTCTTCAGACTGGTCAAACAGTTCTGGGACTCCTCAAGGAGCTCTGCCATCTCTCCTCTGGGGTAAGTATTGCAAACTATTCATCTGGCAGTGTCAGCACCCCAGCTGGGGCTGCTACCACTTTGCTTGGCCATGGTATCAGGGAGATGGCAAAGGGAACAGGTCTATATGGAGAACCCACTATCTGAAGAGGGTTCTCACCAGTAAAACATTCCTGTTCAATGCTACTTGCACTATTTTCTCAGGCCTGTGGTTGCATCTAACTCATTCTTCCTTTGCAAGAAAACTGGGTATAACTATTAAATGCAAATAAAATGTAAATATTCAATGAGACTATTCAATGACATTTTAAAAGATGAAGAGAGGAAAAAATAAAAAAAAATATTGCATACAAACATATGATGATTAATTCTATAAGAATAATGACAACATCAAAAAGCAGGCAGAAGATCAAGCAAGAGAAAACCTTCAAGCACTATTGAAATACTCTTCCTAGAAGAAGATATGACATGGATGGAATAGAAGGTATTTTAGGGGAAAAAAGCCCACATTATGGTATTTGCCATAGATCTATTGAAGCAAATTACAAGCAGAGCAATATGAAAAACTGGATGGCACTTGACCATTGAGATAGCAGAGAAGTCTTTCAAGGGGGGCAGTTTTTGTTTGACTTTGTTTTATTTGATATATGAAATTGTGAGTAAAACTTATGCATACCTTGAAAAATGCCTAAACATAGGAAAAGAGAGAAAGAAAGCTAAGAAAGCTTCTCCAGCAAATATTTTCCAAAATTACCAGGAAGACACCAATCCCTCTGTCACCATCTTATCTTTGCCTTTTTTCTCAAAATGGTTCCTACCATTGTGGCAGTGTGCTGCAGTCACTGGCCCAAGCAGCCAGAGCACTGCAGGTAAAACCTACCACAGGTTCTCTGGGGCTGGGCAGGGGACTCTAAAATGTGTAACAATAACCAGAGAGTGTAAGGCCTGACAGTAACTCTCTGTCCTAAAAAGCCAAAAAGATTAAACTACTAAATAAACAAACAAAAAATACCTTGGTATTGGCAATAACAGATTTCAGTGAGCTGATCTAAAGAAGCTGGGGAAATAATTTTCTTTTCAGCAACTTGTTAACACAGACAAGATTTTTCAAATGTAAATATGCTAAAACATACACTCTCAAAGAACAAACATTTTCTTGATCCATTACTACCATATTATGTCTTTATTTTGCAAAGATTTTTAAAAGTTACTGGAAAGAGTTTTCACAAAACCTCAGGACTTCTTTCTTTCTTTCTTTTCCATAATGAGCTCTTCTAAACAAAGTAAGATGAGATATGCTAAGAATTTATCTTCATGGTAGCCATTTCAGAGGGAATCAAAATTTCAGTAGAACATGAAAAGCTACTTAAAAAGAGAAACGTATCTGTGAATTTTTGCAGAGGGGAGAAAATAAGATAGCTGTTTAGTTTACCATGTAAGAAAAAGAAACTGTGTCTTTAATTATGGTGGGCTAAGCATGAGATATCCTATTTAGTAAACATGATTTCACTTATTCTTAAGAGGCTTAAAAATGCCATCACCAAATACTTGACTTAGTCAATCAGAATCACTGAAGTAACACATACAACTCAGTCTATAAAAAGAACTAATCCAAAATCTGCCTCTAAACATTTAAAATCAAAGCCTTCCACTAGTATGAATACATCACAGAATCATAGAATTGTTTAGGTTGGAAAAGATCTCTAAGGTCATCCAGTGCAATAGTTAGCCCAGCAATAAGGACCACATCTACATATCTTAGAAATATCTCCAGGGATGGTGACTCCACCACTTCCCTGTCCAGATCACTCCAATGCCTGGCCAGCCTTTCAGTGAAGAAATTTTTCCTAATATCCAATCTAAACTTCCTGCACTAACACTGGAGAATGTTTCCTGTTGTCCTGTCACTTGCTACTTGGGAAAGGAGACCAACCCTCACCTGGCTACAGTCTCCTCTCAGGTAGTTGTAGAGAGTGATAAGGTCTCCCTCAAGCCTCCTTTTCTCCAGACTAAACACCCTCAGCTGATCCTCATTCTCCTTCTCTGAACGCTCTCCAGCACCTCAATGTCTTTCTCATAGTGAGAGACCCAAAGCCAAACACAAAATTAGAGGTGTGGCCTCACCAGTGCCAAGTACAGGGGGACAATCACTGCCCTGGTCCTGCTGGCCACACCAGTGCTAGAACAGGCCAGGATGCCATTGGCCTTCTTGGCCACCTGGGAACAAAGCATCACCTTTAGATTATCTGCGTAGATGTTGCTTTGAAGGAGGGGAGGAAAAAAAAAGAAAATATCTTTTTATAATTTTGGAGATTTTAGGTGATAATGAGGAGTCTCAAAACAAATCTCAGTGCTCCAGATTTTTTTTCAATATAATATCAATACTTATTTAAAGCACCATCTGTAGGCTTCTCTCCATTATTTGTCGATTTTGCTGAAGACTGGAGATGCATTAATTCCCAGTCATCTACATGACTACATCCAACATAGCGTAATACTTTAACAATCAGCAGTGGGAGGTTTTGAATAGACTGCTAATTTCTAGACTAAACCAACATGCTTTCAAAAGGAACAGGGAGGCAGATCTTCTTTGACATTCAAAGTGAGAGACTGATGTACCCTGCAAAACAAATACCAAAGAAAATAAGGATGGGTGGGAAAGAGAAAGGTGATCAAAATATGCAAGTGAGTGTAAAAATGTGAGGAATTTCTTCTTAAAAGATATTACACCCAAAAGGAATAGTCCACTGTGTGACTGGGGCACTTAGGCAGAATGACAAAAGCTAGGCCACTTTTATACAACTAGATCCCATAGAATTCCTTAAATAAGAAGAAATATCAGCCCCACAATTTAAATTTCTTGCAAATACTGAAGTTATTTGGACTGGCATAGCTTTACAATATAATGAAACTCTGTATTAGATAATATCTGTTCCCCCATGTAATTTTTTTTTTTAGAAATAAATACACTTTTGTAATGCATTCAGCTGAATCTAGCAGGATCTGTCAGAGAAGAGAGAGGCTAGCATGGTTAGTAGTAACAAAAATTGTACCAAGCTGGTTTGGGTCATATTCATTGGCACCCATCATCAAAGGAACAAGTGAGAAACAATTTTATAAATACTTTCCAGAACTATGAAAAAGGACATTTGAAAGCTTGCTGTGTTAATTGTCCCTCATCCAAATTTGCACAACGTCATCTGGAAAAAAATCTGGGGATTTTTTCAGGGCTAGCCAATGCAAATCTAGTCTAGTGCTAAAAGTCTTTAATGATTTACTCCTGAAATTTCATTTTTATTTTAAAACAGGTGCACCTTGAAATTATCCTAGATGCAAAAGGATGAGGGGAAATTTCTATTAGAAACACCCCTTCATTGCAATGGTTTCTCTGGTTAACAGCTTGGAAGTACCAAATGTTACTGCTTCTTTACAGGAGAGCCTGCCCAGCTCTGTGCTGCCAAATGGGAATGCTCTGACTGCTGAGCATTGGACTGTAGTACAGACAGATTCACCCCTCTAACACACTGCTTAGCACACTTATTTACCCCTACAGGTGAACATCTACAAAATGCAAATAAGAATTTTAGTCTCATTACAAGTGAAGCCTGCCTATGCAGCAAAGGTTCATCAGTGCCTTCACAAGTACAACGTGCCACCCCCAAATGTTAATACAACCTAAATCACTTCTTATTTGCCAAAACACCAACATCTATCCTAGCACTTAAAAGCCAGTAAGCTTTAGAAAAAATGATAAAAAGTATCCTTAGATGCTAAAGTTTCTGAGTACTTATAGGTCAAGGCAAGACAGTTATCTGCTTCACATTTCTACAAGATAAAGGGTTTCATTTATAGCAGTTAATCTCTTAAGTGAATCTCTCAAAAGACCTACTTGCAGTAAGTGAAACTCTTAAACTTGTACGTGCATTGTTCATGGCAAATAATAATAATTCATTTGCAAGTATAAATGGCAGTCTGCAAAAAATATGTGACCTCCCTATCTACACTGTGCCTATACAGTACACTTCACTGCTAAATGTCAGTTTTTGAAACCATGGCCTTAACATTTTTCAGACTGTAACAGCATACTTCAGCACCATTTTTATTCTTGAGGAACAAAATCTGTGCGTTGCCCGTTGTAGTCAGTCTGTACTCAGCAGGTTTCATTGTTTGAAAATAGCTCACAGAAAAGATGGAGCGCCGTTTATTTTGAGCTGTGGAATTTAAGCTATAACTGCCTAATTAGATTTCAAAGCCCACTGACAAACATGAACATCTGATACAGGCACTGAAGTGACCTCTATAAGATGTGGGAACTTCATTAATGATGGACAATTAGGAAATATAGCTATAAAAGTCCTAAAAAACATGAAGTGAGCATTACAATCAACTCAACAGCTGTTGCAATTTTAGGATTTATGACAGATTTATGCCTTGGTGTACACTATAGTACATTTCGTACACACTGAAAAGCAGCTCCTACTATATCAACCAGATTTTTTTTAATTTGACAAAAAAGGGGACAAAAATGCAACCCTTGCATTCCTTTTTGAAATACAGTCTTCAAAATCAAAACCCCTAGATACCCCATGTGTATTGTAGCATCCTCTCTCTGATTTCACTTTACACACTCACTTAAGAAAACACAAGGTAATTCAAGGACTAACTCAATTAAAAAAATTAATGTTGTAACAGTTAAATTTTGTGTAGTAAACAGGCTCAAATGCAAAATACAGTGTTAAGTCCCTCTTCTCCCATTACAGAGCATTCCAGGTCATGGAAAAATTAGTCACCTCAGAGCACAAGCCATAAAATTGTTGCAGTGAGCAAAAAACAGCCTAAAAGTAGCTAACAGGAATTCCAGATAGACATCTGGGTGGCTTGATTAAGGTCTTTACAACTAAAAAGACTGATTTAATGGAAATTTATTCCCAGATAGGTGCACACCCAAACTAGTGCCAGCCCTTCAGTATGCAAAAAAAAAAAAAAAAAAAAAAATTAATTTAAAATTTTCTTCCAGAATTTTCCTCAAAATATTTAGAACAAGTACCAGAGTTTTCACAGAATAGATCCATGAATCTCAAATGCAGCAGTACACTGAAAAGAAGCTAGTGGAAGAAAGAGATAGAGGGAGAGCAAGAAACAGAGGGAAGGAGGAAAAAAAGACCCCAAAAAAGGAGTTGCAGAAGCCTTGAATACATTTTATTAGGTAAAATAAACCTGGTGATCCTCACAAATGAACAAAACTCTTCTGTAAAGGAAGGAAAAGGAACCACATTCATTTCTGCCAATATGACTCAGAGGAAAATTCCTTCCTAACCCAAAAACCAAACCATTAGTCTATCCTGACTTGCCATTCAGCCAAGTATCCTCAGATCCTGGCCCTTCCTCCCTTCCCTCTTTTGGCAAAGCCCCTCAGCTTATCTGTTTTACTCAACCATCACCATATTCTCGGGACTCACAGGATTTACACCATCAGCTCTCATCCAGCAAAACCCAGCCCTGGCGTTAACCTCTCCTACCCAGATCTGAAGCTGAGCTGAGCTTTCTGACTTGGGCTACCCTGCAGTGCTACTGACAGTGCACTGGCCAAGGTCAGGGCAAGGGATGTGAGAATGCATTAGTCCTGGGAGAAGAAGGTGCTCAAAGAAGAGGTGCAGGGGGAAGCAGTGGCAGGATGGGAAAGGCAAGGAGATTGAAGTGCAAGACTGCACTTCATGAAGACATCCAGCTTCAGCTACAGAACTTTTACACAGCAAAGGACTAGCAGCAGATGAGCAAGTGACTTTATATCACTCTTTGAACCACGGGCACTGAAGTTTATCCTGTGTCTCTCTTTCTCTTCTTTGTTTTTAACTGCAGGGAAGGCAGAAGAGCTGCCTGCAGCCTAGCAGAGGGAAAAAAAAAAACTTCCTAATTACATTGGCCTGAAGACATTTATTTTTTCCTTCCTTACACCTCCTACTTGAAAAGTTAAGACACAACTCAACTTACTATATTCATTCTGAAGATGAGAAGGAACATACTTGTCCCCTGCTGCTATGGAAATCAATACAACCGTTTATAACTGGGTGTAACTCCACACAGCTCATTCAAAAACACATACTGACATTACTGTCCTACATGAAAGGACACCATGGTTATCCTTTCAACAGCATAGCTTCCACACCTTTCTTTCAATGAAATATTTTCTGAGAGAGGAAAAAGACAATATTGAGAAAGCAACTGTCACTTAATACTTGTATTTACCACTATTTCAGTGTTGGTTTACAGGAGCAAATAGAAACGTGTCTTCTGTGCTCTACTATGCAATTTCCAGCAGGACTTTCCTATTCTTCAGCATCTAAGAGATGCTAAGGAAATTCAGAATAGGAAAAGCTCAATATCCCATGAAATGGTAAACAGTGCTGAAGACAAGAATAAGGCAGTTTCAAATACAGGGAGAGAGACATGAAATATAATATTAGATTGCTATTCTTTTGCTTTTTAATCTTGCTCCCACTGAGAGCCTTTATGGACTATTTATAGTTATGATTCAATGTGTTTGGTATGTCAACGTGCTCTACAATAATTCTACTAACAATTTAATTACTAAAAATCCCTTTTGCCATTAGACTGTTAACATCTGAGATTGATAACAAAAGCGCAGTGTAATTAGATGGGGATATTTAAACCAAATGGAATTCATGCATTTATTACACACTTGGTCGCTCATCTAAAATTAGGTATCTAATCTCAATATGAATGATGAGAAATAACAATGATGGGGGAAAAGAACAATTAAAAAACAATACCGAGATAAACATAATGAGTTTTTCTCTTTTTATCCATAAGTGCCTTTTCTATTCCTGATTATAAAAGCAGCCTAATGTGATTTCCTCTTTGGTTTATGACTGCAGGCTGGCAGCAAAGCACATTGTTAATTGATCAGCGGAAAATACTTCATTTCTTTTAGTTTATGTTTAGGTTTTGATCTTAATTTCTCTTGTGATTTCTGCCAGGATTGTTTGTCATACTTTAACAAAATCCATGAACCACAGAGGAGATGCTAAGCTTATATCTAGGCTTTTGCTTATGAATAATCTTCCTATAGTCTGATTTACATAATTTTATTGTTTAGTGGATTCTTTCCATGCAGATATATTCCTGTCAGTGCAACTGTACTTAAAGTGGTGTCAACGGAGTGTGCTTCTGAGAGTTTTACTTTGCATATAAAAATCTACTCTTGAGATAAAATATAGCATATACCAAAACACAGCGCCTCAGAGGAAATTCAGTTAACAGAACATCAGGAGGAAAATCAGTTTGGCTATATTAACCTATAGGAATGCAAAACACAAATAGAAGATAGACATTTTTAGAGCATTTCTTAGAGCTTAAGAATCTGTTGGTTGTTCTGTTTATTTTTAGGAAAGCAATGCATGTAGAATTCTGCCCTTGGGTTTGGGATGCTTAAGAATTAAAAACTGGCATTGACAATTAATTTTGTTTAGAAAGGTTGGTTTTCTGTGATTGAATATACTGGAAAAAATATTATCAGGATTTTCTTTTTAAGCATTTCAGCTATTTTATAGGGATTTGCCCATTAAAAAAAATTGTCTCATTTCAGGACTCCTAGCCAGTGATCACATACTAATGACATTATAAAATCTAAAACATTAAAAGTGTCATAAGAATACTTTCTGAACTCCTCACCCAACAGCATTCCTGAGTGAGGACCTACAGACTTTTCATCTGTTTTCATATGCTACTCCTTTCTGAATTTCCTTCACGCCTCACAATCTTTAAAATTCTTCAGTCCCAGGAAAGCCAAGACTCAATATACAGGGACACTAACTCCCATTCATTAAAATTCCAAAACCCTTTTATTGCTCTAGTTTAAGCAATTTGAGTCCCTTAATCCTTGATCAGACCCTGAAGGCATTCTGCACTCTGAGAAGCTGCTGCACATTGATGCCAGGCCAGCGTAGCCACTGAAGGGAATGGGCATCAATGAAGAGGAATGATGCCCTGAAACACTCCTTAAAAATCAACCAACCAACCAAGCTACCTTACTTTCCTCTCATATCAAAGCAAGGCTTCCAGATTCACTGTCACTTCACAAAATTGGTTAACTGCATTGTTAAAACTGGCACAGAGCTCAGGCAGGCAGACCCTAGCACAGGGCAACAGGCGCAAGGGTCCTGACATTTTCTGTCACTGAGAAAGACAAAAAAATGCTGTGTCTCCATCAGCCTTCGGGGTGCAAAGTTAAATTTTGCTTATGATTTTCATAGGCTTCAATCTAGCTCTGTACCTAAGAGCACTGAATATTAAGAGTACTTTAATTACTAGTTTTGTTGCACATATAGGGAGGAAAGTGGGGAAAACTGAAAAAAAGATAAATAATTCAGATATGATTGCAATGTGCACATTTAGAATGCATAATTAAAATTTTACAATGGTACAACTGTTTCCATTACAATTCCAGGCTATATTCACACGGCATAATATGGGAGAGCCTCCTTCTTGCCCTGTTTCTGAACTATGCCAGTGTGATGCTGAGCCTGAGTTGATCCAGCTTCAAGACAGTCCAATATTTTAGATTTGGCAAGCAGTTTTGTCAGCTCTGAGATTTTACATACAATTCTCACATCCTTTGCAAATAGCCTTCTCACCAGCAACACCTTTGTAAAGACGTTTTAAGTGTACCCTATACTTGAAGGCATGAAAAATATAGTATCAAGTTATTAGCAGTAACAGTCAACATATCAAACATAACTAACAAAGCGCTATAAAAAATGAGACTCACCACTACTGCATCCCAGTCAATGGAATATATCTGATACTTAGAGGAGTGCTTCATTTTATGCAGTTTGACAGCATAATATGTTAAGAAAAAGCTTTCAGTGCTAAATAGATTTTCTCCGTGATTGAAACCAAACTTCTAAATTATTATTGTACAACTATTTTTCTTTGTTCCTGGTGCACACATATAGTTTTGCAACATTTATTTCCAAGCTTTGGTACATTCCATTTTTATCAACAAATTTTTTCTCACACAGGATTTACTTTTCCCTTTCTTTGTACAAGGGAAACTCTTGGTAGGATTTCCATATTGATAGAGATTCTCTGTTTTAAGGCCTGTAGGACAACAGAGAATTTCTCACACCAAAACACTACTTTTGCTGGAAACAAACTGAAAAACCCCAAAGGAATCAATATTGAATAACACCTACTTGGCTTTTAAGAGATCTCTCTCTATGTAATAAGAACAAGACCATGTAGTAGGTTCATGCAAAACAACCATATGTCTCTTCAGTTAACCTAACCAGAGATATTCTATTCAGACTAAACTTTTTGTGATCACTTTCTCACACACACTTTATTTAAACTCTCAAATGAAGCCATGGGATTTAGGAAAAAAAAAAAAAAAAAAAGCATTCAAGTGTGAAATATTCCTAGCTCACATGGACTGCAAAGCATCCTCAAAATAAATGTTTACATGCCAACCACCTACTTACCTACTGGTATTTGTGCTTAAGCCAAGAAGGCAAGTGAAAAGCTCATACTGATTTCAGTCATGTATTTTCTGGAAAGCTAAGAGAACACAGGAAAACCTCATGCCAGAAAGATTAAAGTCAAATACCCAGGGGAAAATATTCAAGTATTTAAGGCCACAAACACCAGTTTCTAGTTAGTTTAGCTTACACCAAAGCAGGGTAAGCTAGACTGCAGATTTACAGATTTCTGAATACACTCCTTAGCCACTAGCATTGCAATAATTAGAATAGAGAAGTTCTCCTGAGTGTTTTAAAAAATTCAGGACTGATGTGTTTTCACAGACACATGAAAACCCTTCTCTACTCATGTAAAAATTGTATGTATAAAACAAATTCCTGAAAACAGACCTAAACAGATGAAATTGAAAGGTTTGGATAGTAAATATATTTCCAAGAGCTGTGAATCAGACTGCTTTGAAAAATGAACCCAACTGAAGTTTCAGCAATTGATCTGAAAACCATTTAAAGCTAAAAACTGAAATTCAAGCAAGGCATAACTTTTGTAAGTACAGCAGTACACCACAGCACGATTTTCATCCACAAAGAAATGATCTTGTACTGATGAACTTCTACTCCTCCACCTAGGACACTGGTTTATCTCTGAGTGGAAAATGGTTCTGCCATTCTCAGCAGCCCAGGTTTAAAAGGCAGCTGCACAAAACCCAGTTGTTTTCTTCTGGCTTGATAGATTTGCCCCATCAGCCAGAAAAAATTACAAAATCAAGCAATATCAACACTCCAGTGTTCACTTTTATGTAGAGTATTAGAATTTGATATCAGAAGCAAGGGTCCAAGCAAGCATAAGAATTAGTTCAATGCTAAGGCTACTCTAGTATTTAGTTCATGCTTCCCTATGGCCTTAGGAAGAAAGTCTTAATTCTGGGTGGATTTTTGGAAGCAATCTGTACACTCTTACTCTAATTTTAAACTACATGAAGACAAAGCACATAATCCAAGTGTTATTAATATGATATAACACAATGTTATTGTTTACTTTTCTCTCATCTTACTATTTCAAATACACAAATTATGACATTCACTTCTTTCTATATTCTTCCTTTTAGAATTATATTCAAACAAAGTTTACAAATGTTTCATTTTACTAATGAATTCACTTTTTTCTATATTTTAAAATTTGCCAGAATTATTTTTTTTTAGTGATCCAAATTCGACACTATGTTATATTTTAAAATAACATTCAATTATTCTTTTTTGGGCTAATCCTTAATCCTCATTTCAAAAAGAATTTAAAATTATTTAAGTAAAGGAATCCTACTATTAAGAAACTAACAAATTACAGAAACTATATTTTTGGTTTGGATTTCATGTGAGTGTACGGAATCCTTGTCCTACAAGGTTTGACAGAATGATAATGCAAAAATGTTGTATAGGTTTCTAGTCTAAAGCTCCAGCAGTCTGAAGATGAGTAATTTTGACAGGTTATTTTGAACTGAATGAAAATTATAGCAGTTAAAGCCCTGGTTTACAGGAAAAAAGTTGAATAATGTCTTTGAGAAAGTTGGAAGTAAAAGTTGACAGCTGTCAGTCTGGTTTGGGGGTTCGAGATTAGGTTTTTTTCAGTTTTCTGAGGTTAGTGAAGGATTTTAAGCTATGAAAAATTGTTTCTGCATAATGCAGAAAGGAATACAGAAACTTGATGCAGCATAAAAATGAAACATACACACACAGTACAGCACATTTATGTTAAATTGTACCCTCTGATAAAGTACTGGAAATACTGCAGGAAATCAGGTATAATCTACTCCAAAACTATATACCCTACTAAACAACAGAAACTCAATAGGAAAAAACAGATCCAGATAATTTCCCAGTCTTATTTCCTAAACTGAGTTTTTTCTTCTATTCTAATATGCTACCTCCTCAGTTAACAGATCTCAAAATCACTTCCTATCTCCCTCCCGAAATTCACAATCTACTTGGTTTTTACCTGTTTTCATGCAGACTCACGTGACTACAACATACATCTATGACACCCATGAGAGGTAAAGGGACATTTGGGAGAACTCATTCTTTCTGGAACACATACATCTTTTGACAGCATTGAATGGTTATGAATGATGACTTCTAAATCCAGAAAATAAGTTGAAGAAAATTCTAGTCTGCTTTCTGCTAAAAAAGCATTCAAGTATATCTGGAACAAAAATGTGATTTATTTTTTTTTTAAAAAAAGAACAGTTTTTAATATAGTACAACACAAATGGAGTCTGTCACATTACAAGTTTCAAGGCACTTCACAATTTTCATCAAAAGCTGACAAAACTCTGTCTAGCTAGATATGACACAGAAAACAGATTTTTCAACTATTACCTCGTGACTTAACACAGTAGGTGAATTTCAAAACAAAAAACAGAACAAGTTCAAGAACACATTAGCTATAGAGACTGAAGCTCTTGAATTCAGGGTTAGAACTTGGCAAAGTCTCCCTTCAGGGCAAACAGAATTTACTCATCGACAAACTCATGCTTCAGACCACACACCAATCTGTCTTTTGTTGCACAAGCTGACTGCTTCCAGAATAGTCCTAAAACCCACATGCTGCATAGAAATAAAGGCCCTAATAATAGAAGCAGTACATCAAATAAATGCAGAAGCTAATACAATTCCTACAGCAATACCTCTGTTGAAAGCAGGAGACATTTTTTGTATGTGGTCTATATACATGTCCACATCCACTTGCAATATTTTGTCTAACATCTACAATCTAAATTTCTTCAGACAACTTTTTGTTTCAATGTGCCTTACAGAATCAGAGCAACACCAGCAAAAAAAAAAAACAACAAAAAAACCTGAAATTTTCGAATAGTCTCGTTTTTTATTATTATTTTGCAAATATTTAGGGTGTGAAGTTTGATGCAAAAAGTCAACAGAGTCAGAAAAAATTTCAGGAGAAATAGTCATTAGTCCCAAATATTCCAAGTTTCTTTGTCTCTCTCTGTAACATAGAGACAGTCAATATAAGGTTAGGGGTTGGAAAGGTAAAAATTTCTATCATCCTCGTAACTCCCAAATATTTTACAAGCTGATATGCAGAAGATTTTCTTCACATAATAACACAACGTTTTATCCTCTGACAAACTAGAACTGGACAAATTAGTATAAAAAACAAAATGTCTGTATATGGGAAGTTTCCATAGAAGTGGCTGATTTATGACACATACATAATATTTCTACAAAAAATTGTTCGAGTAGCACAGAACTTAGACATACTTGAGTACTGCACAGAGCACCTACTGCTGACACCCAAAATAATATACTTTTACTGTCTTTGCCATGCAAGTTCCACTGCAAATTGTTTTTTTACATCTTTGTTACACCATCATAATCACCAGATACTCCAATTTCAAATGAAAGACCAAAAGAGAAGAGATTTGCCCTTGAATGTCATTAAGATCTACCAATTCACTTGCTTAAGGATATTCCCATGGGCTAGTGTACCTCACACCAAAACATCTGTGCTACTATTCCTGGGCCTAAGGAAAAGTGAGTGCCATAGCCCCAAGACTTTCACATGGTATCATTACACAGCAGCCTTGCCCTGGCTTGAAGGCAGTAAGAGATGGGGATACAGAGCATTGGGATTTCTGTTTGGTTCTGTGATTCCTTAGAGCAGTCTAGAGCAAGCATCCCAAAGAGAACAGGACTCTTTCTTCTCATGTTCTCTGCTGAAGAAAACTGCCAGCACTGACGAGATCTGCTGCTCCTAGCACAATTCCAGTTTGCTCACTAAAAACTCCTAGTGTGGAGTGGTTACAGAAATACAGAAATCCGTAGTTTCTTCCAGATACTTTTCGCAACATAAGTGATAAGTGCATATATATATACACACATATATATATGATGGAAAGTATGAATTGTTTTCACTTTACTAATTGATTGTATACCTAGCACAAAGGGGAAAGCAGTAGGCATACCAACTAATTATATATGGCATATAAATGCAATAAATACATCAAATACTTTTATTGAAGAGCAGTAATACATTTATGCCACTTTCAAAACCCTTTTTTCACACTAAAGGAATGTTCAGTAAATAGAGACATTGATGACACGGCAATTCCAGCCAACCCTTACAGATCTGTGCAGCCAGAAGTGCTTAAAGAGCTCACTGCTTGGAAATTCATTTCCATGCTCACCTAACACCAGGCACAACATCCTGAAACCTTTAGGTGCAGCTGAAATATAGACAAACACCACTACCTGCACTTTTGTTTAGCCATAGTAGGCTACAATTAGGCAGAATAGTGGTTAAAGAATTATTACTCTTCCAGCTCTTCAGATGCTTAGTCTGCCTCTAGCTTGTTTGGGATTTTGTTAATTTTACTGTTGGCAAGAAAGTATCTCTTTATTTAATGAAAGTTGATCGCTTTGGTAATTAAAACAAGTAGGTGTGCTGCAGTTCTTAAAGACTCTATATGAAGTCGGAAGCTAAATGCTCTTTTCAATCCAAAACTTGAAGACAAATCGTAGCCTCTGAGGTGTAAAGACTCATACATACTAATCTTACCAGTTGGAAATTTTAAATTCCTCTTTAGAAACTAGGCTAATACCCTTGGAAATTGAAGTGTTTACATATATATCCTACTTTGTGATAAAACCTACATAAAAGGAGCTTCAGAACTCAAAAAAAATACATTCAGCATTTTGTAGTTGTACTAACAAATTTCCAGTTAAAAAACTCTGGTTGTTGTAGTGCGTTTTTTTTTAATCATAGGTCAATGGGGTTTGCAGGTAAGTTCACTTTCTTATGTTCTTAGTTTTAAATTAATAAAGGATTAAAAAACTTAAATTATTTGATTTCCAAAAATGTGTGCATCTAAAAGACTAAAAACACTTCCATTCATTGTTTAAAACATGTCTTCGCCAATCATACATACAATATGGGCCAGTATTTTTGTGTCAGTTTCCTCACAATTTCTGTTATTCAATTATTATTTTTGGTATTTGTCCAGAATGTTCTGAAACTAAATGCCAATTTCAGCCCGATTTTTTTAGAAAATGGGACTTAGATTTCCAAGTTAGAACACACAGATTTACTCTATACCGTTGCTACTTCAGCAGCAGCAGCATTCAATTTTTTTGTGTGGTAAACAAATACCAGCTCAAGCAGGGAGAAAAAAAAGTCTCAACACTTACAAAGCTATAAACTTTCTCTTTCCTCTGCTTTCCCCATTCAAGTCTATGATGATAATAATAAAACACACAAAAAAATCTGGCTTTAGTTTGGCAGATTTTTTTGCCAGTTAGCACACCTTGATCCCACACACAGCAGTATGCCAGAAGGACTCCAGTGCTTTCAATGTACAGCAGCACTGAGGGAACAGAGCTAGGCTGGACTCTCCTTCTCCATACCCAAGAAGGATGTCAGGACAGCACAGGCTAGAGCAGAAGGACAGGCAGCTGAAGAGAATTACTGTCAGATCAAATAAGGGAGACTCCAGAGGGCTGGGCAAGCATCCAACACCTTTAGTTAGGCTGAACCATGTCCCAGCACACAACATCACTGCAGGCAAAGGATGGCACCAGAGCAGGGCACTACTCATTCAGGACAAACAAAACCCAACTGGTCAGGAAAACAAAAAAAAAAAAAAGACTGGTTTTCTCATTCTTTAGATTATACAGAAAAGTAAATTCTTGCTCATTCCCTGGTCTCCCCATGCACACAGAGGCTGACCCTCAGCCATGCCAAGGCCCAGCTTCATCTTCCTCCCAACTTTCAAATCTGCCCTTCAAAAATTCCTCTTTTTCTGGACTTTGCCAATCAGATTCCTTTTCCTAATACTTAGCTAATACTTTTCTTCATGCAGTCCACAGATTTAACGGAACGTTTGTGAATACTGCAACAAGCATGGATTGATGCTACTTCATGGTACGTTCACAGACCAGCGAGAGCCCAAAGAGTGCCTGGAAAGCTGCCTGGAAGCAAACAGCCACTCAGCAAAGGCACAGCTTCAGAAGAAACCATGTTACAAAAACATAAATGCTGTCTTCATTTCCTGAATATTACAGGAATCAGAGTTAGCCCATTATGAAGGAGCTAAATACTCTCATCCAAACCAGGGCAGTACTGAATGACTCTACTTCAGACACTCACTCATGGCTCCAAAACAAAATACTACAAAAAAGCATGGGAAGAGGAGTACTGGGAAACAGTTCTGCTGCAGATTAAGGAGCTGGTGGCAGTCCTATTTTAGGCTTGGCTGGCTCCTTGTAACTTTTACTGCAGGCCTCAATCACTTGTTAAATTAAGAAAATACCCAATTCTGTCTAAAGATACAGAAAGTGATCAAAGAGGGAGGGAAATGAAGGAAATGTTTTTCTCTTGTGTTAAGAGAAAAGCAATCTGCTTAATGATGGTGTCTTTTGTGTGTAAAACAGGTTTTCAGCTCAGGAAAGAAGAATACAGCTTATAAACTACATGTTACAAAGATATCTTCATTGCAGAAAACTACTGAGCATGTTGGTATTTGAGGAAGTGGTAAGGAGAGAACCTGAATGTCTCAAGAGGTTTTGACAATAATATCACACTTAGCTTTGCACTTCTAACCCAAAAAATGCCCTTTGAATGGCTGGTTAAGCCATTTCATCTATTGAATTGTTCATTGAGACAGTGAAACTGCAACCATATGGAAATGCACCAATCTGGATTCTGAACAAATATAAATTGAATCAAGAAATATTGATTCTTGGGAGAAAAATAAATGTATTTCAGTTCATTAACTTTGTAGCAATGCTGCTTTGGAGAGATTTTTTTTATTTTCAGCAGCTGCCAGCTGAAACTGGCCGTTTTAGAAGGCTCATTTTAGTGGCTTGCCTAGGAAGCTGTGAAGCACTAATGAGACAAAAATGTGATCTTTGGATAGAGGTATTTATTGAGCAGAGTCTTATACCATCTACCTTTCACAAGCAGGAAGCCCTTTCTGTCAGCAACAGCAGCTCCACAAATAAGCATCAGCTTCTTGCCTCTTTTGACCTAATTTTCATTACACTGTTTAATATAGCTACCACCTGAGAAAGGATATCTAATGCTCAAATCTACTAACAAAATGTCACAAACACAGTGGGCTTTGCTTCTAGCAATGCTAAGGTAAGTAAAAGTTTTTGCATCCCACAGGACATCTTTCCCTACACTTTCCAGAGAGGCTATATTGTACTGCATTATATATTGTATATTGTATACATTTCTAGGTATTAGTCAGGAAAAAAAAAAAAAAATTTAAGTTTTTTCACTCAGAGGAATCTCCAAGATCACCCTTTCAGATTTTTCTAGGTTGTTCACACAGATCTAAGTTTTTAAAATTACTTTCATTCTTTTTTTTTAATTATTCTGAGTAAATTATATATGTCTACAATACAGTGAGCATATTGAGTCTTAGCTTCAGTTCATTCCAGTATTAGGGAAGTCTGAATGTAGTGTTTTCAAAGATGATACCTCCAAGTCTTTCCAATTCTTTTATTACCTTAAAATACTTTTCTAAAATTGAAACATTCTCTCCCATCTGTCAAAATATTGCTAGCAGAATAAAACTGGTAGTAATTTGTCAAAATATTTAATTGCAAAAATGATCTTAAAATCAAACTCAGCTCCCTGAGTTCCTTAGAATATGCTGTCAAAGAGACAAAATGTTTTCAGAAGAGTTTGAAGGATTTAGCTACATTCATGATAAAAGTGTTTAAGCAAAGACTAATGCAAGTAGCAAAACATATAGACAGTTAAACCTGAGTTCCCATTTTTGCCTAAAGCTGGTTTACCGTATAGAACTTAGATAATGAAAATTATAATAGTGCTTCGTGGAAGCTATATATACCTCTAGACAAACTTCCTCTCTTCATTTACATCTCCTGAGGAAAAGAATAAACACAGAAGAAACAAACAGAAAACCTACCTGACAACAACAAGAGAAAACACACACACACCAGAGAAAAACCCCATGACTAAAAACATAAGAAACAAAAACTCCAGAAAGCAAAAGCATAAAAACCACTTATCCACTGAGATTTTCAACAGCTATCCACTAAGAAAAAGCAAAAATCAGAATTACACTATTTCATGATTCTACTTTCAGACTTTTGATTTACATATTTCACAAATATAAAACTCTTAAAGAATATTAAGTATACAAAATTCAGCATTTTGAAATCATAAAACATTGGATTACGGTTGCCTTTGACATATTAATTTGGTTGCTGTTCTTATGTGGATTATAGCAAAAATTTTAATTAAGTGCTTCTATGTTTCTTGGGATTCTTATAGCAGGGATGAATGTTACACATTTAACAAAAAGCTTTTATACTTTGTTCCTCTTACTCACTGATTAAGGTTCCAAAAGCAGTTTATCAGACATTACCTACATCCTCCTTTGAAACAAAATTATTCACCTCTTCAATGAGCTCCCTAAAATGTTGAAGGAAAGCACTTTGAATTTTACTTTTTCAACCTAAATTCAATATGAGGGAATCCTCTACACTGTGGAGAGGAGCGATCACCTTCCTTTGCAGAGCAGCTTTCTCCCAGTCTGGCCTTTTGCAAGTGAGTTCCACCACAACGCTATCCTGTGCCAATATCCATGCCTAGCCAGTATCTCCACCAGCTTCCAAACCTGACAACTGTAATAATTCATGTCGTGTTGGCTCAGTTCCCTATGGATGCTATGTTAGCATGTCTAGTTAACAGACCATGTCTTTACTTGCCCATTTTTCCACTAAAATTTTGCTTAAACTATTGCTTCTCCAAATAGTAAATTATTTCTGAATTGCAAAATACTGTCCAATTAAAAAAAAAATCAGAAAACAACAAAACAAACAAAAAAATCACCAAAAAAAACCCCCAAAAAACCCCCCAAAAAAACAAAAGCCTAAAAATACTCTGTGCTTCGTTACCATGACAGTGCTTTATGAACTCTTGGCTGGGCATGGCCTCACGTCACAGACTGCCCAGCATGCCTAAAGCAGGTCCTGTGCAGACCTGGGATCTTGCAGGAACATTTCACTCCTGTGTAATACTGCAGAGCTGGGAGTTTCTGTGTGCCATTTAAATGGGCCTCAAGGGCTTTTCCAAGAAATAGAAATTTTCCCAATTTGTTTCATATATCTTAGAATTGTATAGAAGTCCTGTTTCGGATCTTGAAACATCTATACCTCATCTGAATTCACCTCAGAACTGAACTGGAGATGAAATGGTCACTGAAGAACTGATTTTTTGCTTTGTTGAAGACAAAGAAATCCTCAGCCATCTCTTTAAGTCTGGACTTTACAAAAGCTTCTTCCATGTGTCAAGATGGGCAGGGTAGGTGTGAATGCCATTCCCTAAACCTCCATGCTGAGGGCCAGTTCTTACAGTATGATTTCCCATATAATCTTTTTCTTCTTTTAGAGGCATAATTTTTAAACTTTCTCTGTATTTTTAGTGCTATAGTTACATACCCAGAGTCTCTAACAAGCATATGTAAAAGTACCTGAAGGGTAAAGAAAAATCTGCCAAGAAAAAAAGGTTGGATTCTCAGGTTTGGCTTTGAGAAACAGTACTGAGAAGAAATTCTCTCTTTAGATGCACTATCAAAAAAAGCTTCTTGATGATACAACTTAACACATTACCCTTTTTCAGAAACACATCTAATGGTGCAAGCCTCCACATGCACTGTTCCACACAACCTCTGTGCCAGGGGTATGGATTAGTGGGTTTTCTTTCACATTCAAGGCATGTGGGGGGAGGATGGCAATTAAAAAAGCCAAAACAAGGCTGAGGTTACTCATTCCAAACAGGCACTCTGAGAGCTGCAGATTGTACATGCCCCACAGTGCTTCCATTTTCAGTGACTGCAGGAAGACAGAATCTCTATCACAACACTGTAAGGTCCACAGAAACAGGCTCTGACCTTCAAGCTATGGAAGCTGTAGTTTAGATTAGCCTTCACACTATAATAGTACAAAAAATGACCAGGATTTTTGCTACTGACACATAACTCATCTAACCCATCAGATTTTGAAGAAATGCAAGAAAGCTGATCTGTTTTTGCAGCTTACAACAAACACTGTTTTTCTCTTAAACTTATTAATTTTTACACATTAATTTCTGTGAATAATATCCAAGGCAAGAAGAAGAATGGGAAGTATAACTGACTAAATCAAGAGGCTCAATTTCCCTGAAAGCAGTCAGATTTTTAAGCTCTTGGAAAAGATGCTTATAGCTATGTACTTTATACCAAAAAAATAAAAAACAACAAAACAACTAACAGGACTAAAACAACATACACACCATCATGTTCCTTTTTCAGCTGTAGTAAGAAAAGCTCCACCTTATATAGATATTTAAGGTTTTTCAAAATACTATGTATCGAACTGTTGTCCAAAGGGAGACATCTGAACAGAAAACTGCCTAGTGCAGCCTAAGAGGCTGCTGGCCTCCCTTGCTTCAATGGCACACTTGCTGGCTCTTATTCCAACTCTCCCAGCAAGATCTCCAGGTCCTTTTCTGCAAAGCTGCTTTCCAGCCAGTTTGCCTCCTGTCAGAATTGGTACATGTGGTTATTCCTCCCAAATTCAGCCAAGAGAGATGCAAAGTCCTGCATGAGATTCCTGTTGGTACATCTCTCCAAACTGCCAAGGGCTTAATGATCCTGCTAAGCAGTTCTGGCACCAGTTACCAGCCCTGAGGAACTCTATTATTTACTGGCCTCTAGCTGGACCATGGGCTGCAGTTCACAAAGCCTCTGAGGCTGGCAGCTCAGCCTGTTTGTAGTCCACCTCCCTGTTCACTTATTTACCCATACTTCATCCATGGGAATGTTAAGCAGACTGGGCTGCAAAGCTTACTGCAGTATAAATATAAAATATCCACCCCTCTCCCCTGCAGAAGGCTATCAAATTGGTGGAGCATGATCCTCCTGAGTCCACACTGACTATTCTCAACTATCTTCTTTTTCTTCATATGTCTGGAAGTGATTTCCTCTGTTGTTTGGTCCCTCACTCTTACAGGGATCAAGTTGAAGATGACCAGACTGTATTTCCCTGTATTCTTCTCCTTGCCCCTCATGAAGACAGGAATGACATTTTCTTTCTACCAAATACCACACACTTTCAAGCATAATCAAGAATGGCCTTCACAAAGACACTAGCCAGCTCCCTGAACACTCATGGGTGCACCCCAGCAGCTTCCCACGAACTTCTGCACATCCAGTTTTTGCTCCTCAATCTTCTGTTGAGGATCAGTCTTCTGTAATCCAGACAGGTCCCATGCATCTGAGTCCTGAAGGTCAGCAAAAAAGATAGGATGGAGAAGATATTGAACACTTCAGCATGCTCCATGTTCCCTGTCACCAAATTCCCTATGCCATTCAGAAGTGGGCTGACATTTTCAGTAGTCTCCCTTTTGTGGCTGATACACATGCAGAAGCACTTCCCATCACTCTTGTTGTTAACATCCCTTGCCAAAAAGAACTCCAAGTGAGCTGTGGCTTTGCAGACCCTGTATCTCTTTTTCCTCCAGAATCACCTGCTCCTGTTTCTACTTCCCTTATGCTTCCCTTTGGTGTCAGATTTCTGTTAGGACCTCTTAGTTTATCCATGCAGGCCTCTCAGCAGTCTTGCTTGACTATCTACACATCTTGCATGGGGAGAGCCTTGAGAAATCAATCAGCACTTCTGGATGCCTCTTCTCTCCAGGCCCATATCTATTCTAATTGTGGCACAGTTTGGTAAAAGGGCTGTGCCTGTGAGCACACCCTGTGCACGTAAGTCCTGAATTCCCTGGGTGGCACAGGAACTCCCCAGGGAGTTCCCTACAGGGATGAAATAAAAGGATCTATTTACAACTCTAGCTGCAAATATGCACTTTGACTAATTGCCAAAGGAGCTTGCCATGTGGGAATTTTGGATGATTCCCCTAGGCAGGTCCTGCTGTGTCTTAATAAACTCATCAGTTTCAGTGTGCTGATTATCATCCTGAATGGAGTCTCTGGCCATTTCAGAGAGACGCTCAGGCAGTTTCTGCAGCAGAATTAACCAAACTGCACACAGATGAGACACTTGCAAATAGACAGGAACCTCTAGATATAGAAAAGGTCACATACAACAGTTTCTGAAGTTAAGATTACGTAGGAGATGATTTGTACATAGTTTAAGATACTCTCTAGCAATGACCACACACAAGACCATGAGCCAGCCGAGTTGCAAGAATTCAGCAGAACTAGGGTTTGGGGAATCTCATGCAATCCAGATGAAAACACTGTTGCAAGAACCACCATTCAGACCATCACCTGATGCTTTGTTCAGGAAATCTAAGTGTTGTGAAAGTCTGTGTAGCATTCTTTTATTATGAGACACTACCAAAGCATATTTGTTTCTTTTCACTATGAGTCCATGACTTGAAATGCCATCCTCAATCACAAATCCTTCATAATTATATGATTTCTGTTTATTTACCATTATCAATACTTCGTAGGCACCTGTAATGTCAACAAAGCAACTGAAATATAGCCACTTGATGTAGAAACTGCTACTGTGTCAGTAAGCCAGAAAAAAATTAATGTGATCATAATTTGCATCTATAATGAATTAATTGCATACCTACTTCTAAAGTAACATCTCTTTCTGTGTTATGCATTTATACAACTACACTACTATGTTAATGTGGAAATTAAGATAAGCATACAAAATACTTTAAACATACTCTTAAAAGGCGTACACTTAAATTAAATACTTAAAATCTCATTTTTAAATGAGGGAATATAAGCAGATCACTGCCTTTGATAAAAAGCCCCAGAGATAGCAACCAATATGGCACCTGTGTGGAGACAGGACTAATAACTTGATAGATGTGACTGCCTGAAGAAAATAGGTAACTAGAGAAACACTGCCATTATTATACAAATACATACTCTAAAAGTACCTAGTTTTACATATAATGCCATTTTCTTTTATGATAGCATCTTTTCATCATTTTCTATACATGATAATGATGACATACACAAAAAATGTGTGTAACAAATAATTATGCAAACATTCCACATATAGATAGATTTCAACATGGGTTGTCAGAGTTAGGCTTTTAAAATTTCCAAGTTAGAGTATGAAAAATAACTTTTAGTAAGTTATTTAAAAGCCCTCCATAAAAAGTTCAGGTCTCCATTTCTGAAAAATATGTGAGTAGTAAATTAGCTTGCAAAATAATTCAGGAACATGTTATTGTTGTAATCTATTTTGATACTCTTAGTATATTAAGTGAAATAATTAATTTGGTATCAATCTAACATTTCCTTTACAAAATTGAATTCAAAAGAAATTATAGCCAAAAAAACCCAAAACCTATGTAGAAACAGGCAGATCAGCTACATTGTGAGGTACTGTTGAAAATAAAAATGACTGTTCACACACACTAAATCCAGAGACGCACAAATTTAATACAATCGGTATGAAGAATATCTGTGCAAATTCCAATTCTTTCACCTTCTTACACCACTTTCATTATCTCGTACTATACAACCCAAATAGATAAAAAAGGCAAGTGGTTTGGGCAGCACTCAGATGATTCTTACAATATTTCAACTCTTTTTTCAGTTGTGCAAATTGCTTCATGAAATTGCAACTCTGAATACTGAAATTACATTACAATAAATAATTATGGAATTTCTGTGCCTTCTTTCTTTTCTTTTTTTCCACATCCCTGCAATAGCTGCATGGATCCATATGTAGAAAAATCTCTACCTAACACATGAGAACAAAAATTTTCTGATAAAGCCTAATATTTAGACATTTATTACTGAACATGATTTTAACAAGAGAACAGAATTAATTAGATAGTCCTTCAGATGTACTTCAAGACTTGAACACCAGTTCACGCATTCCAATGCTGTTGGCATGGACTTCATTATTCTATTAGGGAAAATGCAGTTTTACTAAATGACAAACTATTTTGACAAATTGTCGAAGTCAGGAAAATCCAGGAAACAGTGGCATTGTTCAGAATATTTTAGTAATATAAACACAAAACAAGTAATACTATTTCAAATGCTTTGACATTGTGCTCATTTGCTTCTCCAAACCACACAAGACTTTGTTGCTTATTGTCAGCTTTATGAACAAATGACAATCATTTACAACATCAATTCCCATTAAATGCAATTAAATTGAAGAAGAAAACATAAGTAGTTATGACCAAAGTGGCATTTTTGAGTATGGTAAAATGATTAAGGCAAAGTGAAATGAAGCCCATAGGAAAGTGTCCCTTTCCTTATCATTAGGATGACCAATTTCGTAATATTGTTCTGGGATTCAGAGCAGACAAATACAGTGCAGAGAAATATTTGTTAAACAGAGATGTCATTTACCAAGATGTATGAATAACTGTAATCCAGTATTGCATTCCTTAGCCACATTAATACATGAAGGCAATAAAGGAGAAAGATGGTAAGCCAAAAATAAAAAACCCTTCTGTGCAGGCTTCTACTCCTTCAGTGTGACTAAGGCAGCTCTCCTAAGGAGTAGTAATAAGCATTCCAAACATCTGCCATCTGACTCCGATCACAGCAGTGCAAGCAGCGACTTTGAGGGAAAATTGCGAAATATATCGATGCATGATTGCTGTCAACCAGCTTTAAAAATCTAAAAGATGGTACTCTTAGAAACACTGTACCAGGAGCATGACCTAGAAACATTTAGAAGTATTCCCTCACCACATACAAATAGACAGCTAGACTAAAAACTACAAATAAATCAACCTACAATTTTCTGACTCAATGATAAAAACATAGACTGCATGCAACACTAAAAATACTTCTTAATGTTAAAAATTAGAATTAATGTCTCATTAAAAAGGTACTTATTAGTATTAAAATAATTATGGGAAAAAATATTTTTGGGTACCACACTGAATATGCAAGAAAATACAATTAAGCTGATGCTGTAGAGAAAAGAAAGAGACTTCAGCTGGCAGGACACAAACCCAAGACCTGCAGGTGCCCAGGGTTCCCCACCAATTTAACACAGACAGCAAAGCACAGGGCTGCCCTCAATGAATTATTTATTCCAAACTGGTACTCATGATTCAGGGAAAACTGGGAACCATTGTTCTAAACAGATCACGGACTGAAGTGGCAGCATTTTATTTTACACCGTCAACTTTTCCTTATTCAATTTTGCCAAGCCTTCACTCTGGCTTTGGTACTAAACATGTTCATCCTTTATAACACCTACATCACATTGTTATAAGTACATCTGGCACCTGACTTCAGAAAGGAGCTGGGCAGAATCTCACACCATTAAAAATTAGTTTCCACTTTTGTAGCTTCATAAGCTTCTAAAGCCACAAAGGTTACTTTTAATTACAAAAGGCACCATCAAGTATTTATTACATCATGACTCTTTACATGATCTACTCATTAACTGGGGTTTATTCAGTCTCATCTCAGGAAAATTCTGGTGGCAATAGTTCTCACCCACCAATGCCCATCTGTTAATCCCAGCTGAAGAAGAAAAGCAGTGCACAAGATACCTATTTTTCCAGATTTATTTTTTTTTTTAAGTCATTAGTTATCCCTTTTGTCAGCACTGGAATTAAAGGAAAGAAATGTAATAACTTCCCATATCTGGTGCTGAAATTTATTTCCAGGAAAGTAGTGTCTTTCCTGCAGTTATTGAATACTTGGAATGAGAAGCATTTAGGAACTCCCTCACCAATTCCCAGATGAATGCATACTACCTCATTGACAAATGGTCCACGTTATGGGAAGTAGGTAAAGGAAGAAATGGGAAGCATGGAGTCCTTTCTAAACTATCCTGCTCCCACATCCATCCAGATGGAAGGCTACAGCCAATTTGTGTTCTGTTTGCCCGCAGGTTTTCCCTAACTAGGATCCTAACCCACAGTCATGGGTCACCTCTGCCTTTTGGTGACACAGTTGTTTAGGCCCCGTTCACTACAAAGTGCTTTACAGAACTCAGAAAATAAAGAATATCCAAAAGCCTAATTTTGTAATAAACTTTTTAGACCCTGTTTGTGCCACTTGACTTCAAAGAAAGGAATTCTTTTTAATCAGCCACAGAAGAAAAGAATTTGTATGCAAACAGAATTAAGCTATCAGTAAAGCACGATGGTTGAACGTGGATTCATTAAACAGGGCTGCATCTGAGGACTAAATTAGGCATAAGGAATAGATGGGGGAAAAAAATCTATATCTTAAAATGTGATAGGGTCCATTTACTAGATGAGATTACTTTTCTCTACAATACACTACCCAAAGGCACTTCCAAAACTGAAGGAGTACATTACATGGTGCTAATAAGAACTTTTTTCCTAAGTAGGTCAAATGTTGAAAGAAAATCTTGAAATCTTATGCACTGTTAAAAAAAAAAAAAAAAAAAAAAAAAAAAAGAAAAATCTCCTGAAAGCAGTACACTCAAGGTGCTAATCACTTTCTAAAATATAAAAACCTTCTGCATAAACATTAAATGTAGCACTTTAAAATGCACAGTCATACACCTGAGGCTGTTCTTTCACTGTCATTTTAATTCAGTCTGTAATACCCAAATGAATTTTAATTAGAAAAATGCCTTTATTTGCATATGTAGTTGTTTAACTTCGCAAAGATTGACTTGTTTAATTTATTTTTTTTTCAGAAATTAAAACATCTCCAGTTCCAAATGCTCAGGCATATTTAGACTTCAGATTTTGTTCTTTGTTCATTAATAAGAGAAAACAAGGTTTTTTCGTTTTTTTCTGGTTGTGTTTACAATAGGTATATTATGAGAGCTTTGATGGAGAATAAGGCATTATGGGGAAGGACAGTGAAGGAATTAGCAAAACCCAAGGAGAAATAGTTTTACTGCCAAACTTCAGAACAGACAATTCTGACTCAGGTTCCAGGAAACACCAATTTATACACTGCCCTCTATGTCTTGTTCTGTATTGCACATAACTTTGCAAATTCCAAAATTAACAATCTCCTTGGTAGAGTGTGTTTCCTGGCCATTATTCTAAAGCCTAACTGATGATTATCCATTATTATTTTCAAAATTCAGAATCAAAGGATATACGTAGATGAACATATATTCTCTTCTGGTACAGAAGAGAGAAGTTGCCATGGATTTAAATGGCAGTACCATTAACTTCTCTGAAGACATGCAATCAATCTCTACATGCCTCTTGGGCTAACAGATAGTGGTTTAACTGCAATTAGGGCACCACAGGACCCTTGCTGCTAAGAAATAGGCTCAATTAGTTTGGGCATAGTACCAACACAGCTTTCTGTAATCTCAGGATTCAGCAAAAATCATCTACCAGATGTTTGCAGCATGGAAACAGTAAACTAGCATCTGTCTAAAAAGGACATATTGACTTACTGATGTTAGAGCTATAAAATCAGAATTAGGAATATAAATTTTGCTGAATGGGGAATGATGATTGGAAGCAGCAGAATCAAACTGGAAAACAGATAAAATATGTAAAAGGATGATACCTCATTAAAAAGAAATGGATGGAGAAGTGAGTAACTTCCTGGGGAGTACAGGACTATACCTTGGTATTAAAAATAGGGCCAAAGTAACTCCTAAACCAGGTGAGACTTAGAAAGGCCCAAGAGGAGTTTGCACCTTTACCACCCAAAAATAAACAATACAGCAATGTGCTATAGCCAAACTGCTGCAAACTGTGCTTCAGCAAGAGCTTCACATAAATGAAATATATTTTGTACTCTGTTCATGGATTTGGAGGGATTTCCTTGGTCTATAATTTGAAGAGATAGGTCTATTATTTCAGAAGGGTTTTAGGGTTTTTGGGTTTTTTTGTTTCCGAGAATAAAGAAAATTCTGGACAAGAAAATAGCTTGTCAAGTAAGATGTGTCTTCTAGAAAATGCAATAGAATACCACACTTACATGCATATATCCTGTGTCTCTGTTAATGTAATTACTAAAAAATCAGACAATAGATAAGCAAGATCCTCACAGAGTCACTTAAAACTAAAGGCAGAGCCTAGAATGCTATCTTGCAGAAGGAACAGATTATTGCAGTGAAGAGTACTTGCAGGATGAGGCTCTTTGAAAAGAAGAGGATCCTACCTAGACACACACAACTCAACATTACTGACCAAGTGAAGGTTTGCCCTACATTCTTCACATACATAACCTGTAGTCTACACATGGCTATAGGCCATGTGTCTGAGTCACACAGCAATAACAGAAAATGTTATTTTTAAGCCCAAATCAAAGTCTGGAATGATTCCTTTTTTCCCCCTCAAGTTAACTTATTTTGAGTCAATTCAAGGCACCAAATGTGGTTTTGTAAAATAGTATGTAGTCTTCCATTTGTTCTGGTCTACAAATATGTGCTCAAGCAAGAAAAATAACCTAAGTTAATTAGCAAATAACTAACTTAAGGAAGAACAGTCCTTAGCAGACATATTCAAAGCTTTGCCATGCCTTCATGGAAAATAAAGCAGCTCTCCTAATTCAATCTCCACACTAAGTATTCTTAGTAGACATGCGTGACATTAGAGAGAGAAGGTTTTGGTTATAAAGCATAAATATTCATTACAGAACTATTGCATGGCCTTTTCAGAAAAATACATGTCTGAGAAAAGATTATATTCTTTAGAACTTTTGCCAATTTATTATTAAACAGCATTCAACTGTCTGTAACATTTCTAAATGCAGCAATTCTGAGTGAGTGAGTACATGAAAGGATAAATCTGGTTCACACAGTCTAAAATCTTCTTCACAGTCTGGGAAAACACTACAACAGGGAAAAAAAATTCATAAGAAAAAAATCTTCATCTGTCAGTCAAAGATTCTCCTGGCATAACTTCAAAACTTTACTCCCACTTTGCTATACGTTTTGATATAAAAGTTCATCCTTTCAAATCATCATGTTAGACTCAGCTAACAATCTTGCTAGAATATCTGCAAACAGAAATCTGTAAAAGAGTAAAAAATGGTTGTGATCTCCCAAACATTTTTATGACCTCACACTTTTAAAATTCAGTGTTTTGTTTATTCCTAAATACTGCGTTCATCTGCCTAAGATAGTTTGCTTAAGGACCTCTTTTCTTTTCCCCTCTCCCTGTAAAGACATATAAGAAACTGGAATCATAATACCAAACATGAAATGAATAATGCTGTTCACGATTTTTCCATGAATTGTACTACTTACTCCCAAATTTTATTCAGTATTTTCTTCTGTATGGAAACAATGCAGTAATTCCTGCAACTTTGTGTCGTATTTTTTAAGAAATGCATATAATTTGCAAATAGATCCTAGGTGAAAGAAAGAAATCTCCTAAGATATAAGACCATATCTTAAATAAATGGCAGCAATAACAGTCTTTTGCATAACAAAGATTTGGCAAATAATAAGAAATTAATGAAAATCTACAATTACTCAGATTATAAATTACAGAAACAGCAGTAGGATTGTTTTCATTTACAAAGCCAAAGTAATTATAAATAATGAAATAAGAGAGCTCTACTAACAGCCTTGGTAAGAGTATCAAATTAGCAAGCTGAGAATAATTTGAAAAATGTAACAACACTAAAGAGCCATCAGAGTGATGATAATTGGCAGCATCTGCTATTTCACTGCAACAGTACATCAAATCAGCTGCAAATATAGGGCTTTTTAAGCTTTCTCACAGAGTTGTACACTCTTCTGCCTCCTCTGCTTTCAAACACTGATGTGCAATGATCATTCTCTATACAAGAGTATTTGATGAAAAAATTAGGATTAAAAATAAAATTACTTATCAATATTTAAGACACAATAGGTGCACCCTTAAACTGAAACTCAAACAAGGCAAATGTTTCATTATTTATAATTGAAACATTCTCAAGTTGTTACTTGACAATTTCAGCTCTCTTCCTACAGAATTCCTTCATACTCTTCAATCCAATTCTGTTCCATTTCATCTTCCACCAACACTGGGTAGACAATCAGATCCCCAAAAAATTAATCAAACTATTCAGTGAATTGTCTTATTCAAAATTCTCCATTAACTCTTGAAATTCACACTGTCAGAATGATGCTGCCATTATATGAGATAGAGGAAGCAACTTAGAAGGTTCAGAGACACTTTAAAATGGTACTACTTCCTATAAGCTACAAGCCCTTCAAATCTGTCTGATTTGAGCTTCATAACCACAATCATTCTTTTGGATTAAAAAAAAAGTGCTGGGAAACATCAAACCCCACCATTCCTCTAAACTCAACTGAAGTTCCATTTCCTACAAGCACTCAGACACCAAAGGCGGAAACGCATCATGGAAATGATTTAAAATTCTAATCATTGCCCGCGTGCCATTTGCTCTCCACAGTAACTACAGAAGATGACAAATGCAGGCTGGACCTTGCAAGTACCTGTGATGGGGAGGGAGGTTCCAGACACATGAAATGAAGGAATGTGCAACTGCCACGGACACATTCCGATGGAGCTGGTAAGTGTCTTCTCCTATAAACTGTGAAATCTGAGCCAGCTTCATTTCCTCCACATGCCTCCAGAAACAACTACACAGTGCAGTACCATAGACTCCTTCAACTATTCCTCCTTCTGACCTTCTCTTTCCTATAGAAGTATTATGGGATCAGGTTTTAAAAACATGATTTAAAATATCCAGCATGCATATACTTCACCATATTCTCAGTATGGTGCCTCCCACTACATTTAATGTAGCAGAAAACTTCATTGAGCACTACATATTTTCTAGTCAGAAGCTTGATTTTAAGGCCTGACCTGCCTTTTCATTATTCATTCTCCCTGTGCTGTGGATACAGAAACTGTTTTAACTAGAAAAATGTATCTGGGAAGGGGTGGGGAGTGTGCAGCAACCTTTTCCTTAACATTAACACTACATAGCACAGAAATGACACAGGAAAAGTTTCTCTGGAATTGTTTTACATTTGCTGGCACACCCTTTCATTTACAACCAACTGCAAGAGAAAAAAATTTAACTAAAGGAGGAAAACTGTCCAAGAGAAAGCTGTACTTGAAAACAGATCTCAAAAAAGGGAGATTCTTAACTTGAAAGGATTCCTCTACCCCAGTATTCAGGATCCAATGAAGTTGATTCATTTCACTGATAGTCAGTTGAACACTTAACAATATGAACAAGTCTACACTTGCTATGACTCTTTACACCACAGACTTCAGAATGAATAAAAGAGCAACTGCTTTGACATTAAATACTGGATTGGGAACATTGGTTTGAAACACTGGACAGAATTAGGATCCCTGAGGTTAGGCTCTGGTAACACATATAATTACATGATGGCTTCTTCTAAGACCAAAAATAGACAGCCTCAGGAATAGCACTAAGCATATTTGAGTGCTAGAGAGAAAAGGAAAAAGAATTGACAACTCAATATCTTAAAAATTTAACAGATTCCTCACACTGATTGACTAAAATGTCATTTTTTAAATCAATTTTTGCCTCCCATTTTGCAACAAACTTGGTACTAACATTTAAAAAATTTTCCTCTGCACACAGAAGAGCTAAAAAGATATTTTTAGCCTGGTTTCCTAAGGAAATGAAACTTATCCGTTAGGCCCTCATCACAATAACTTCTGAATTCATGGAGTGATTTCTGCCAGGTCTGACAGGGTGTGAAACATATTAGATTCCCAAAAATGGCAGCTGGGAGAGGAAAGGGAATGTCAGCAGTGCTCGCACTGCGGAGCTGCCTCTGAGAGAGGGAGAACACCCAGGGGCTCCTCCCTGCCGGCTCTGAGACCAGGCTGCTGCAATTGTGCTGCTCCAGGGTCCAGGTGGAGCGGGGAAAGGACAAGGCTGGTGTTGTCTGATTATCTTGCTTCCTTTAATGACAGCTGGGATGATCACGTATTTGCATGATTCCAGCTCAGCTGGAAATGAAAGTGGCGTTGGCCAAATCCCTTTACTAAAATGTATCTTGTTACAAGTCCACCAAAACTTTTAAGAACTGTGTAAATTTGCTGAGGATCCAGCAGCAGGCATTGCAATGAGGTGAAGGCTGAAGGAAAGGGTGACAATTGTTACTGACTTGAATGGAGGAAAAATTTGAAAAACTCCAAGGGGATCTCCTGTAGCTGGAGAAGCAGGTAAAAGAAAAACAATAACAAAATTTGGTATAAAGAAGCAGAACACAAAACAAAGGTTTAAGATGTCTGCAAAACAAACTTGTTTTGTCACTTAGTAAGAACAAACAACTTGCTAATTACGCTGATGTTGCTCAGATGAGGGATGTGGATGACCTCAAAAAGCAACACTTCCTGCAGCTATTACTGCTCTAACATTTTTTCTACTGTTAGACTTAACATCCAGTAAGTTCTTTGAGAAGAGAAAGAATTATTCTTTGATGGCTGTTAAAAAGGCATCAGCATTAAAGTTATGTGGAAGCATTTCCACCACAGCACAGCCACATCTTAAAGCACAAGTGGCTGGCAGCCCCAAGGTCACTCCCAGCTGAACAATCCACAGTCAATCCACAGTGTTTTCCTCTGTGAGATTTAAATGGAATTACTTGTAATGTTTTTCACTGTGAGATTATAAATAAAGCTATAATAATTTCAAAACTTTTTTTTTTGTCAACCTCATGAAGCTCCTCAAACATTTGGTTTATTGTTTTTATATTTCAAAAGTAAATACCCAAATATCCAAATATGAAAAGAACACATGGCAGCCACTCTGCAAATACATGCTGTAGAAACTATAGAGTGTTAATGTGGATAGCTTGAATAAAATAAAATATATTAAGAACTCAAAATATATTGACAACTTTTTAATTATGCCTTCCCTAGGAAAAACACCCATTACTGAGGTTTTTTTGCTTACTTGTTTGGATTTGGGTTTCTATTGCTAGGAAAATCATCATTAAAAAGCTCCTAATACAGTTCAAGTAAAACTATTAAGTAATAAAAATATACTGACAATGGAAGTTAGCTCATCCCACTAAATGACTGCAGTAGAACAGATTCTGAGCTGATATGCCCTTCCCTCGTCTTGGGGTACATTTAGCCACATCAGACACATGATCAGTAAGACAAAAAGAAATAGCTGCAACAAGTAAAACCCCCTATTACAACTTTTGACTGCATACTAAGAGCCCAGTCTAGTTCCCATCCAGTAAACACAGGCTAGAACCTCCCACTGTACTGCTGCCAAGACACCAGGCTTGAACTTAATACAGACTCCACGGCTGATTGACAGGTTTTGAGCACAGCAATCACAAACCAAGCTTATTTTAGCCTTGGCTATAAATCTCCACTGTAAGATATCCTCACTTCAGGTTATTTAGTGCATTTAAAAGTGAAATTATACTAAAAATTATTTGCTTGTTTATTTAGCCTATTATTTAGGATTTTAAACTGTAATAATTATTACTACCAGGATTTGCAACAGAAACCATAGAAGACAAATCTTCTAAACATCAAGCAGCAATAGCAACCAACATAAATGGCTTCAGTTTGTGAAGGACAGCAGAGCACAAGACATAGTGTTTGTGAGAGAAATGAAAGTTAATTTCTCAACTCATTTAAAAAACATCAATCAACCCCCCTTTCAGACCTTACAAACCTGCATTGTTTTTTTCCAGTATTATTATTATTATTATTATTTTGCTGATTAGCTTGCAATTTGTCAGGTGAATATATCCTTCTGATCCTGCATGAACTTTGTTGCTAAGGCAGGTATGTGTCCAGATTTATTTACTTTTAACAACACAGAAGATCATTTTTTTTATGATTATGATATAGTAACACAAAGCAATACATATTATTCAATTTTTAACCACTGAGTAACACTTTCAATTCAACTTTCAATTTAGATCTAAAATGAGAGGAACTTACCAGTTAGGGTGTACATGGTCTCTCTAATGTAACTTATGGTGGTTTAGAAAGCTAGCAAGGCTGTTCTGATATTAAAAGCAACAATGAAGGGAAGTGGTTAGTCAACTAGCTGGTTCTGTTATTCCCTCCCACTTCTTAGAGCAGTACCTATCTCTGTGGGGGTCACAGTTCAGCTCATTATCTCAGTTCTTAGATTTGTTTATTTTTTAAAAAACAAAACCAAAAGAAGCGTGACACCACCTTTACAGGACTATTAGTGTTTCAAACCAGATGTTCAATGCCTATAATTATAATAAATACTAGATACAACATCCAAGCAGTGGTAATCTCTGTTTACTTGGAGGGAACACTAAAAAAAATCACAAATAAAAATCTATTTAACAGCAGTTTCTCATTGTTGCTTTGACTGAAGATAATAACATTCTACATTGGTACTGTAATTTCTACAATATTTATTTACTAAGCAGACTCTGTGGAACCATGTCACTTCTCCAGGGAGGAGAATAAAACAGAAGAGACAGAGATCCTCCAAAACCTAGCAAAAATGTAACTCGTGTAGGTTATTAAAAAAGACTTTACTCAGCAAGAGTAGATATATGGACAAGGTGATGCTACCTGTTTTTTATGCAATTTCCTGGTAGAGTAAGCAAATACATCATGTTGATAAACACATCACACTATAACTTCTATATGTTTCCCCTATCTCTCTATCAAGATTTTATCTGATAGTTTCATTTATCTGATGGTCAAAACATTTGTGGAATTCCAACATAAACACTGGAGTAGCTCACACAGACCATTCACAGCTCATCTGTAATCGCTGCATCTAAATGCTCAAACTCTCCTTCAGCTTAAGGAGAGATTTCCCCTCACTTGCAATCACTGCGCTGGTGCAAAGAGATCTTAGGCTGTGGACCAGCTTTGACAGCTTTCCCCCCCACATATTCAGGGAAACTGGGAAGGTGGGTGTGTTTTTATCCAGGGACACCTTTCACTTCATCAGGTTGCTCAGCCTTTCCCTGAACACTGCCAGGATGTGGGTCCACAGCTTCTGTGGGCAACGTGTTCCAGTGCCTCATCATCCTCACAGTAAAGAATTTCTTCCTAACACCTAATCTAAATCTGCTCTCCTTCAGCTCACATCCATTCCCCTTTGTCCTATCACTATATGCTCTTCTAAAACGTTTCTCTTCTTGTAAACCTCTTTTAAGTACCGGAAGGCTGCTCTAAAATCTCCCTGGAGCCTTCTCTTCACCAGGCTGAACAGCCCCAACTCTCGCAGCCTGTAACTATCTTTAGCTACTAAATAAATAACCTGTTATTCAAACTTCCATGAAAAGCCTTCAACATTCCTCATGAAAATCCACAAATTCGTGGCCCTTAGAACTCATCAGAGAAACCATGCTGGAGATTCTAATAGCACACACTAACTGTGAGCCTCCTCTCAATCTGCTTGTGCCTTTCTGCAGATTATCGGACAGCACGAGATACAGTAGTTAGTTACTTAAATAACAAAACAGAGATGCCAGATTGCAACATATAAAGAAAATACTACCTTCAGCTTTAGAGGAATTAATTAAAAACTCCTTTCAGTATCTGCTGAAATCTCAGCATTCATTTGAAGAGTAGCTTATCAAGAAATAGCAAACTTTAAATATTGACAGCAAATAAAAATTACTCTACCAGAGCTAGTGCATATATCTGTTTTCACTGGTCAATATACATAACTAATATGTATGCCACACGGCAAACATACCACACATCCAGGCAACTCACAGATTCTGGAATAGTCAACTACAGTGTCTATTACTCTACTCAATGAACTTCTACAGCATTCAAATGTTGCTCTGTTTGGTGAGATGTTTCTACCAGGTTAACACCACCACAGCAGAAAAAACAGCTACATGTTTCATTTTAAAAGACAAAACATCATAAATTAGGACATTTTTTATACATTAGGTATCTATTTTTCTTCCAGCATGATCTTTAACTATGTCATCCTTACTCTCTTGGGAAATCATTACAGTCCTTCTTATTTAAAATAATAACAAAAAAAAAAATATAAACTGTTATAATCCCCATTTAGATCAATTGTTATGCATTACTGAAATTCCATGAGGAAGTGTAACTTTTACAAATATGGACAGCTTGTTTCATTTCCCTAAGCTGTTTCTTAAAAATAATTTTGCATAAAAGGTGGGGGGGTGGGGCAGGGAAGAAAGAGCAGAATCTAAAAAAAGTGTTCATATGGACAAACAGAAATAGCATCTTTTAAAAACTGACCTGAACATTTTGGTCTCTTCAATGGACTGAAACACTCCTAATTAATTTTGCAATGCCATATCCCAACATTTACGTGCTATAGGGTAGCCCTTCACCTACCCAGAGGACTTTGGTTTTCTGAAGGTTTTTTTTGAATAGTAAAACTCTTCCAGTCTCCATTCCCAGAGTACAGGCATCCTGAGGCCAAGAGCTCTGTCACAGGAACGCTTGAGAATTATACACATCACAGGAGAATCAATGCCAGCTTTCCTTTTTGGGAACACCTTGAGGCTTCTTCAACACAAAAAAAGAGTCTGAGACTAAACAAGCACTAAATTAAACGAGAATGCTCTTTATCCTGTGTAGGGTTACACAAGGAGCAAATTTACTTTACAAAGATGTCTTATTTTCAGAGTCTAGGAGACAAATGTAACTTATGTCTGGATCACTGCTGGTACAGGCCCCTCAAGCTGTTCCTGGATGGAGTCACTCCAAGAAGGTTCAGCACTGCCTCCTCCATGAGTGATAGTCACAAAGCAGCATCTCTCTGTGTTTTTATGTTACTCATGTTCCACAGCCAGAAAATAAACTCATTTTGTACATATTTGTTCTTCCCTCATGGATCCTTGCTATGTGAAAAGGCTCTGAGCATGCAGGAACTTTCAAAGTTATTTTACGTCTTTCCTAGATAATGTTTTCTCTTGAAATCCAATATTCCACTATCTTTGATTATGTGATCTGGGCCACTGTTCACAGTTTGAGGAAGAGACGACCAAAGCAAGATATATGAAGTTGTCACAAAGGACTGACATCTGAAGTAAAACTCTTCAATGAAATTTACTACTCATTTACAAAACATACTTTTTGGGGAAATTTTCTCTCACACAGAGATCAGCACCTTACACACAAGAACGAACCTAACATGCTGTGATATCTTGTTTGCAATGAAAATTGAGTTTCATATTTGCCTACAGGCATTTTCATGTGAAATTATACCACCTTTTCTAACATTTCTTGTAATAGCTGTGGGTTCTCCATGCTTAAACACACATTGTACCTCATGATACAATCTACACACTTGTTTTTATGCCAGTGTGAAAAAAAAAATAAATAAATCAACCAATAAGTCCATTTATGATTCCATTGCTAAAAATTACTGTCACGGGATGCTCAAAGTGAAAAAAACTTTAAACAAATTTAGATCAGACAGGATAAGAATCTTTTCCCTCTTTCACATTTCAGAGTATGCAGCATTCATGGAAATAAGCCAAGCTCTTGGCATGTATAAGTCAAACTGGGTAATTGGGTATTATTTCTTCTATGCTTTTCTCTACAAACAAGTTCAAAAGCACTAAAGTTGGCTCCCAAAACCCTCTTAAAATTTCCTTTAACTTCCAGATGACATGCTGTAAATATGAAAAAAGGCATAAAATGTGTTACAGAACTGGTGCTTGTGGGAGTACTTAAAAAAACTCACGGTGATTTTTTGTATTTACTTTTAGTCACCATTAAGGCTTCAATTCTTAGTTTATGTATCCCAGATATATCAGGCCAGCGTTTTAAAGAACCTAAATATAGATTCTCAAAACATGAGTCAGAAAAATAAAATAAAATATATAAATTCCCTGGTCAATTTGAAAAGCGTTAACCTGGTATAGCCAGAAAGTTTATGTCTGCAGGAGGAAAAAATGGTGCAGAAAATAACAGAATATAAGTCTGTTAATTCAGTGTGCAGAGAAAGATAAAGGGTAAGTGTTGCTGCATTGACTCTACAACTCCTCTTTATCATGTTTTTAACATATGGCATGGATGCACAAAGCTCCAAACGAGGAGCATTTTGTGAGGAGCTTTTTTTAAAATCACAGGAATAAACAAGTAAAAAAGAATACTGGCAACATCTCTACAAAGGGAGCACCATACAAAACACTTTGTTCCCCTACATTAAAGAACAATGTCTTCCAATTTCTCTCCAAACTCAATATTCTAACTGTTGATTTTGGTCAGAATGCCTCAACAGGACTACTCTCTAAATGCCCAGATTTCACAGTTACGGTGGCTGGTGATATTTTTGTATTCTCTTGCAAAACTTGTGTATAATTTACCTATCATTTAAGTTTCCAGGCTCCATCTGAAGTTTTAGGGTGAGATCTGGACATGTATGAGCTATTCCTCTGCATACTTAGTTACACAGAAAATAAACCAGGGTATGTAGCCAAGCCAGGAACTGCTGCACATACCAGTAAATACCCATGAAACAGATACTAGACATACAGAAAGATCATGAAAATCACTAGGATTTTTTTTATTTTATCTTTTATTTCTAGAAAGCAATTCCAAACACCAAATACAAATTTGTGCATTAAAGTTTTAACAGCAGAAATACTATCTTACCTCCTCTACTTCCCTTTTTTGGCACTATTTTAGATGCCTGTTGGCTCAGAGGAAAGTATCTCTTATTTTCAGGGAATCGTAAAGGCAACAGCTAAAGCTACTATATTTATTTTTTCTAAATACTTTCAGCAGTACAGAGAAAATATATGGGAAAAAAAATCCAGAGGATAAAAACCTCATAAGGACTCTTTTCTTCACCTTTTCTCCTAGTTTCTCAATAATTTCCTGTCTCAATTTTGGAAGCTTCTCCTTTTGGAACATTTTCTCCTCACTTCTCCCCAGCAGTAGCAATGCAGGTACTTTGTAAAACGGATACTAATGAGATAAAGCTGGCTATTCAATGATTAGGAGAGAGGGAGGAAGACAAACAGGTTAAAAATACATATATTGAGCAATTATATGACTCCTAAAATTTATATGTCTCTCCTTTCCCAACACTTTTCTTCTTCTGAAACAGAAGTTGTGCGTGATCATGCCTTCCTTATGGACAGCAAATGACAGCAAGTAGCACGTAGATTTTTGAAGTGCAAGTGGCTTAGAAAAGACAAAATACATTTACCGCAAACCCAGTAAGAACTGATTTTTGTTTTGCCAAGGCTGTCCTAAGATCTAATATTTTTTAACTGGTACCTCCTGAAAAGTAGAATTTTAATAATGAAGATTTTATTTTACGTAATTACTTTTGAGGCTTTCAAAGCTCAGTCAGCTCACTCTATTCAGTCAGCTTTACATTATGCAGAGCTTGACGTGGATTTTATTTGGTAATACCTTAGGTTCTAGTTATTCAACATCTAACTGGAGCTTAATCTTCTAATCTCTTGTTCTGCTCATCAGTATGACATTTACATATGCCAATCTCTAATTGTTTAAGGGAAAGCTTAAACATAAAAAGCAGATGCAGAAGAATTTAAAGGTAAAGACTTTGAGGGACCTGGAGCAGACTTCATATTTTTATACAGAAGCTAATCTCTTCCATTAAGTAGAGCAACTTCTATAGAAAAAAGTTTTAACCCTCAAAGCATTTTCAACAGATAGTACTCAAAATACTTTCTATCTTCTAAACAAACTTTGCTATTATTTGATGAACTGTGAAAAATGATGAATGATGAACAATGCTGCACAAGTGATGGCACTGGGATTGTTTTCCAGTGTCTAAGCATATATACCTAACTTCTTCCTCAAGTTACCTGAAAATCTCTCCCAGTGTTGTCTTAATTTTTAACTCTAACAGGAGATAACTGCATTTGGCTGTCAGTGTCTTTAAATAGTAAGCAAACACCATGGCTCTGCAATGTACCTTTCTTGTAAGAAAAAAAACCCTGCAATTATCACTGTGTGATACCCTGTAGATCAGTGTGCAGTGGAAAATAAAAAGTGCCTATTATCTGTACTGTTACAGACTACAAAATATGCACCCCTAAGGCAGTACAGCAATTTACCAATGATGGCGCATCTTTAAATAACTAGGTTAGAAAAATGAGCATTAAACAACTTTTAATGGCTGCATCTACAGAAAACTTTGTGGCACTAAGCCACAGATCTTGCTCATCTGAAATTTATATTTAGATACATAATTTCTTTTATCTGTATACCAATTTTTCATTGTTACAGAACATATGCTCTTCCTCAAAATAACTTGCTATTTTTGTGCTATTACTCAGCCGCATACTTCCACAAAGCTGCAAGTGTTACTTCAGATAAACTTAGTGCCTTTTTGGCTAGTTTCCATGTTCCTAAAATGACAGGGAAAAAGACTACCTAATGAAGCATGATCCTGTGCCTCCTCTACTGAACTTGGGTTTGCTTTGGGCGAGGGCAACAAAACCAGTTGTTTATCAGTCCCCAATTGACTAGAAGGGATGGAGGGGAGAAAAAAATACAAGTTTTTGCACATTTCCCCTCTGGTAGAAGTCTTTCAGACAGGAACAGTATCATATCCTACCTCTTAGTAACTCTAATGTATTCTTCTGTTATTTTAAGTATTTCTGAATGGAAAATAGTAGTGGTCCAAATTACACAATTATCTCATCAAAAGGCGGATGGAAATGATTGCTAAATGTTCACAAGATTTAACAACACTGTTCACAAATAAGATAAGCATCTTTCTAAGATTTGATATGATACACTCAGCTACAGCATCATAAAATTTCAAAAGTTTTCAATAAGTTACCATTGCCTCACTAATTTCTATTCAGATGTTTTACAATTTTTGAGTTTCATAGCCATGCTACAGTACTAGCTCTTCCAGAACATTTTTGCATCAGCTGTTATCATTAGCACACCAATGCCCCTTCATTCAATCAAAAATATGACTGTACAAGACATACAATTCACCAACAAAAAGTCTCTTTTTATCTTTAGAAGTAACTTATTGCAATCATAGAGATATGTGGGGTTTGCTATGTATTTCTTAAAATAGAGACACCCTACACACTTCATAAAGAAATAAAGTATTTCAGTATTCTTCAAAATGAAGCAGCAGCTTGTTTCCTACAAGCTGTAAAAAAAAACCAAATTGACAGTCTTCTTCTCCACTTTGATCATCATGATAGATTCAAATTTGTAAAGACAGGGAAAAAACATTAATTTAGCGGGATGCATTAGCACTGGCTAAAACTTAGTTGATTTTCAATCTAAGTATGCATAAATTTCTTACCAACTATTTATTGCCTTCTCTTCTGTCCTAGAAAACTATTTTACACCACATTACATGGAGCTTAATCATATAAGGTAATACATTCTCATACAAAAGTCTCATTTGTTTAATCACATCATTTGCACATATTCTACTTAGTAATGCTAAAGTCTAGAAAACCAGAAATGTATCATACAGGGATGTAAATAGTTTCTGATCTAAAAAAACCCCCTTAAAACTCTATAAATAAAAGTAATTTTAACCCTAGAAATTTATTGACTTAATTTTAACCCTAGAAATTTATTGAGTTATTTTATAACTCTTGAAGCCTAAAATGGACTTGCTAAACTTTGTAACTTTGGGCCACTGACCTTCCTCTGTAACTCTTCCCTCAAGAAACTATAAAATCTCTGTCCTGATAAAGCCATTTATTTGGGGATTTTCTGAGAGAAAACAACTGCTTTCAAGAACTGCTTAAAGCTACAGGAGAAAAAAAATATTTTGGAAGTCTGAAAGTTGAGTGCAAATGAAGTTGCTTCATCACACAGAGAATGCATCATTTGCTGCTTGCACAGCTCCAGTTCAGCAGGGCTGTTTCTGGACGTCCAACATGAATAAACAATCTACAAAATATTGTGAACTAACTTTACCTTGAGCATGTCTTACCACTTTTTAATATCAGAGGGTTTTAAGCTGTTTTCCCCATAAGCCTCAGAGACGGCAATTATTATCCGAGGAAAAATGATCCTAAATTGTTTGTGACCATTAAGTAAAACTGCCAGGACACAAATGAGTTGTAAGGGAAGCAGCCTCCAGCTGGGGAGCACTAAAAGACCTGAGAGCAGGAATATGTCTTCAACTGCTCCAGGAAGAATAAAACTAGAAGGTCTGACCAGTTTGGGCATTAAGTCCACATTTGCCAGAAATAAAGCTATACTTTTAAACATTTATCTATTAGCTTGTCCTATCAACATTAGCTATCCCATAAGCTACTTTTGCAGAGTTTTCCATATTTGTTACACGACTCCTGCTAAGGACAGCTCCATGTTACACAACATGGATGCAAGAAGCTCTAAGAAGGAAGTTAAGGCTGTTCACAAGGAGGCAGGGAGGGACAGCAGTAATGTACTGACCTTCTGTTTTCCTTTTCCATACTCCACAGCATTCCACACACTGCTGGTAAGTAAATCACTTGGCTTACTTAAAGCCATCAGAACAAAAGCAATGAATTGCAGTCATCATGACGATCTAGTCATCAGAAATCCACTCTCTCCTACAAACCTATTCCAGCAATTTATCTGCCTGGGAGTCAGCTGCCTCACATCACAGCACAGCAGGGCCACCATCACTTAATCATTATCATTAAACCACATGCAGCCACACAGACATGGCTAAGATGGAGTATTCTTTGCCCCTCTCTGTCTCCCACTGGGAAATTTGCCTTTTCACTTCTCACAGGAACATAAGGTTAACACAATATGTTTTTGCTGTTATTGTAGTGCTGGCTATCAGAATAAGTCTTTTTAGTATTAGACATTAATAGGTAGTTAAGAAAAACTTCTTTAACCCTGTTGTCTTTGCTGATTATATTGTGATGAAGAAACACTTTACAAACAAAAAGGAAACTCAAATAAAAATTCATATAGCAGCAGATGTTTGTCTACATGTACATGAATGATCTTATAGACTGAAATGGTTCCACCTGTACATTCATAAAAGGATAAAAATAGGGAAAGCTATTAAGCAATATTACCTTGGTCTACATCAGACATGCTTGGATCAAAGCTTGGTTTGAATTTAGTGCATATGATTGAAAAAATAAAACATAATAAAAAAATTCTACAATTACATTTCTGGCTGCATTTTTTTAAAAGTATTCTGGTTCACAGTTTGAGACAGCTAAAGTTCAGTCACTGAAACTACTCATTATTCAAAAGGAATGAAGCTGTGCAACTAACAAAACCAAAAAAACCTTGATAAGACTTTGTCAGTTTCCATTAAGTGAAGATGAGCCAAGATCAAATTATAGCTTTTTTCTTTTAAAAAAAACAAAACAAAAGGAAACCAAAAAAACTACAAAACCTCTTAGTTTAAGAATTAGGGAAGCCAGCAAAAACACGTAACAATTTCAACTGGTTGTTAGATGAAATATAAGGTAACACCAGTATCTTATCTTCATCAGTGTTCTCAAACACCTGTCCAGGGGAAAGTAAAAACAGGATATATATGATGCTCCCTAAAATAGTCTTCAAGATTCCAAACCCTTTCCAAGGAACTTTTTGAGGCAGATATGATTGTGGTATGCTACGAAACCTTCAGTCATTTCTCCTCGGGTACTTGTTTATAATCACCTTAAACTCAGATGTAAAATAAAATTTAGAATGGACCCTTCCTTTGTTTTGAACCTGTTCCCTACAAGTTTCCCTTGATACCCTTAAGTACCCACAAGAAGCCCAAGCTGGAGCAGGCTCCTGACAGGACCTGTGGAGCCATGGAGAGAGGAGCCCAAGCTGGACAAGTGGCTGGCAGGATCTGTGACTCCGTGGAGCATCCATGCTGGAGCAGCCTGTTCTGAAGGAGAGCACCCAAGGCAAAGGTACCCACATGAAAAAGAAAATTGAGAGTGAAACTGAGCCTGGAAGAAGGGACGGATGATGGAAAGGTGTTTTAAAGGCTCGGGGTNGTGTGGAGCCATGGAAAGAGGAGCCCGAGCTGGAGCAGGGGCTCCCAGGACCTGTGACTCTGTGGAGCTTCCATGCTGGAGCAGCCTGTTCTGAAGGAGAGCACCCAAGGCAAAGGTACCCACATGAAAAAGAAAATTGAGAGTGAAACTGAGCCTGGAAGAAGGGACGGATGATGGAAAGGTGTTTTAAAGGCTCGGGGTTTACTTTTTCACTATTCTATTCTGATGTGACTGGGAATAATTTAATTTCTCCAAGCAAGTCTGTTTGTGACAGTCATTGGTGAGTGATCTCTGCCTGCCTTTATCTCTGTGCGCCAGCCTTTCACTATATTTTCTCTCTCTTGACAAGCTGAGGAGGGGAGGGCAGAGCAGCTTGGGGGGGCACCTGGCATCCAGTAAGGATCTACCCATCACAACTGGCAAAGGACCTTGTTCATGGGTGCCAGTCAAAACCTTGACATCTGACACCTGACATGTTAATTTGGCCAAAATCAGACTGTAAAATGCCTCCAGAGCTAATTCCATGTACTTGAATTATCAAACAAGTCCACACAAAAGAAATAAACAAAAAACTCAAACAAACAGAAAAAAAAAAGCCAAAGAAAACATGCTAGAGTATTTGAATCATTATTTAATTCACCTGTCTGGCACTCACTCTCCTGGTTTACTAGAACTCAGTGATCCTCAGTGATTTTGTTGTCCAGCTCTGCTGATTCTTTAAAATTCTAAAAAATTTAAATTTATAAAAAATATAGCAAAACTTTCAGATTCTTATAAAACAGCACTTCAGGATCTTTGACTTAACATAAATTTCGGCCCACTATGAAAACGAACAATTCTCCACATGAGAGCCTGATCTGGTTACCTGTCTAAAATATGTACTGTTTCAATCCCTATGTTACACATTATTGTGATTGCATTTCTTATGCTGTAAAAAAACCAGAACTACAAAATCAGTGTACTTTAAATTTCTTGAATATATTTTTTAAAAAGCTTGTAATGTAAAACAAATGTTTCAGGAAATTAATATTGCTTATTAAGGAAAGCATCTTTCTCACAGTCCTACATTCACATTGAAATAATCCAAGAATTTGTCAATCACAAACTATTCAGCAGATACCAGAAACATAGTTTGGCATGGAAAGAAGTATTAGGAGTTTGAATGACACATTTATTGATAAAATATGAATATATTCATTCTAAGTGTATATTTCTACATTGCAAACAGATTTAGTTTTCCAGCTAGAGAAAACTAACTTTTTTGTAAATCTATATTCAGCCTACTGTTATATAACCCTGACCTTTTAACTCCTGCAAGTTTTGCATTTTTTGGTAAAGAAATCTTCTATCAATAGAAAAGAAAAAAAAAGTACATTGGTGTGACAAAATTCAAACATTTGAGTTTGATTATGAGCATAATTTAATAAGCAGTTTATCTCTTCAAGTATCCAGGAGACATGTTAAATGCATGTTTAAGAAGTATTTGCATTTCTTTTACCTTTAAATTGATGCCATTTCCAGCAGATTAAAATAAAAGTAAGCAGGAATTGAAAGATATGAAAACTCAAACCCTGTGAAGCCATTTTTCAACAAAATTATTTTAATTTATTCAGGATAGAAATGCAAATAAATCTTTTGAACACATACTGAGCACAGAAAATTGCAATAAGACTCCAATGTTATTATTTTAACATGAGGGAGAAAAATATTAGTGTGGCAGCTTGGAAATGAGAATTTCTAAGGATACAGACATCAGATAAGCACCAACAGGGGTCTGTCCTGGAGCAGCAACAATAATCTTCAAATACTAGAAAACCAAGTAAAATATTACAACTTCTTCATCAACAAGCCAAATATACAATAACATGGGTTAAAAAAATAAAATTATAGGATATTTATGCTGTGAGAAAGATGAGAGCCACAGATATGTCTCAGTGTTACTCAGGACTGAAAAGACCTTGTGTGTGCTACACCTATGTGAGCTTTCATGCACCTTCCATTTTTTCCCTTTCCCTTTCCTCAGAAGATATTTTATTTAAAAAAAGAAAAAAGATCTATCAGATGCATCAAACATTTTATTTCTATCTGACAGGAAAATGGCAACAATCATTAATTTAAATATGTTAAGCTTTATAAAGATATACAGAGAGTGGAAGAGCACTCAGAAACAGACATAGAACTAAAAGCTACTGCTTTGAGTACACATTGAATTAACATGTTCACACAGACCATCACAGTTAATGAAATTAGCTACAAATCAAATATAAAAATACCAGAACAAAATTGCTGAAAATTTAATTATTTAGCATATATAAAAAAGACTCGAAAAGGGATGACACTTTCCTCTTCCATCATAATCATAATATCTTGATTCTCAGAGATAACAAAGAAAAAACCCATACTTATTTTTTGTGGTATTTCCTTATTTTAAAAAATTATTATTATTAAAGAAGTATGGAGATTGGGTTTTTTTGCTTAAAGATACATATTTGAGGAAAACTCTGATTGCATTAAAAATTTATTCTAATGTTAATTAGTTTGGAGAGTAATTAATAGCTATATATCCACCCTAAGTAATATTAAAATAGTTTCATTTACTAAACCTCACAGATCTATTTCTACTTTTTCTAATTTTTTTTATGGCAAATGATATGGAAATCACTCAGCAACTTCTCCCATAAGATCAACATCCTTTCAAATACTAAAAGGGAAATGTATCACTTTAAAGGTTGTAAGGAAAGCTGGAAAAAAGCAGATAATGGCAGACTTCAAAAGATACACTGCACGGGGGGGAATATACTACAAGATGGAATAAAAAGCTCAGCACTTTTCTAAGAACTAGACTGAGATTTTCATATCATCTCTCTTCTGGTCACTAACTATGAATAGATATAATGGGTCCTCTTGCTTACAAATACCAACATACCTTCAATGAAAAAATTATGGTTTTGCTTACAGTAACATAGTGAGTTCAATCAAAAAAGTCCAAACAGCTCAACCACCTAAAAACTCGTGAATAAAAGCAATTCTAGACATTTCATCTTAAACGAAGAAGAAATTCAAAGGAAATTTCAAAACAAATTTGAAAACAATCCAGACTTACTTTTAAAAAAGCATGGTTAAACTAGTTCAACCCCATTATGGACACTCATTCAGGATTAAATTAACTCCATACACTTTAGGTCACCTCCAAAAAAATTAATAGAAATTAAATTAGGGAAGCTAATTTTAAAAGCATTCTGAACAAGGATTTAATGCAATTTGATGAATCGGCTTCAAATCTGGTTAGTGTTTATTAATTTTTTGCCTGTCCTTGTGTAAACCAACCCAAAGACACTGGAAATGCTATCATGCAGAAAAATCTGGGTAGTTTTAAGAGCACACCCCATAATGTATACAAGACCCTCTATAATATGTGTAAGCCTTTATTACAGCTTTATTTTTTTTCCTGCTTAAATTCTTTTTTCAAAGGGGACATTTTCATTTAAATTATTACATTTGAATTTTTTTTCCTTTAGTAAATTAATTTTCCTCTTCTTGTAGCAGTGTTAAAATGAGGACAAGGTTCTACTTTTAGACTAATACTAAAAGTAATCTCAGAGGAAGATTTCCAACTAAGCTTAGAAACTGTCATAATAAACCAGCATTTCTGCGTTTAAGAAAGTTTATTTTTATATAGGAAATTCAGCATTTTCTAGGAAAACACAGGTTTTCACCCTTAAAATCTTAAAACAAAAAGGGTGAAGTATCTGAAACCTGTGGTCATTTGCTGTTCTCAGTGTTCAACCCTTATTTATATGTAGGCATAAAACAATCTTTACTATGTTAATTTAATTTCATGTAAAAATTCAAGGATATATAAGATATTCTAAAATTTTCCATCTTTTACAGGGAAGACCAAGACTACCTGGCTTACAATAACCCTCAAGACATGCTCAGCAAGAAGTAAAGGAGGAAGAGAAGGTTCTGAATGGCAAGGAAGGGTAGCATCACCTCCTAGCAGCCTGTCTGCACTTGTGCACCAGGCATGACCTTCCATGGCTTCCATCCCCCAGCTGGGTGCATGCTGGGCTGCTGCACATGCTCCAGTCAAAATGTACCAGATTAGCAAAACCCTAATATTTAAACTGTTGGCAGCAATCTTCTGAAAGGGCACGCAGGGATAGGATAAGGGTTAATGGCTTAAAACAAAAGAGGACAGGTTTAGGTCAGCTATTAGGAAGAAATTATTTTCTATGAGGCTGGTGAGGCACTGGAACAAGTTGCCCAGAGAGGGCTGTGGATGCCCCATCTCTGGAAGTGTTCAAGGCCAGTTTGGATATGCCTTTCCAGTCTAGTGGAAAGTGTCCCATGCTAAAAACATTGGAATGAGAAATTATTCCTTGTGATGCCATTTAAGTGAAATATTTAGATATTTCATGAAGAATTTGTAAAGGAAATTACTTGAAATTTTAGAGGTTAGAGCACAATCACTAAATTCAGAAGTCAATTATTTGCTCTAGATTTGGTCAAAATCATGACTGCCTGCTTTTCCTTCCCTTAAAAGTAACTATCTCCCATTAAGCACTACAAATATCTTTACTGGTACAACATACATCTTTGCTTATACCTATTCAGATCTGCTGAACAGCACAACCAACATAAAGCTAATTCTGTGTCTAGTCTTCATCTCCTCAATAGACAATGTGAAAGAGGAAAATAGTAGATAAGTAACATATTCTCTCTTCCACCAGATTCTTAACAAAGGAAACACGGAAGTCTTAGCCAAGGAGCTCGGGCAATCTTGTTTCCCCTTCCTCTCTTGCTCTCCTATTCAGGAGTGGGTCACAATTATCCCAAGGAAAACAGAGTAGCAACCATTTTTAGGTCACTGACAAAACATTTAAATGAGAAAGCCTGGAACAATCAGATCATCACAGAGCTTTTCCTACAGCTGGGATGATCTAAATCCAGGCACTCATCAATTTAAGACTGAATGTCATGTATACAGCTACTTAAAAAAATCATCTGCACAGCTTTATCACTTCTGCTGTCAAAAACTAGTAAATTCTTATAATTTGATTTCAGCCTATAACATCTTAAAAACTGACTCTAAGTGTTACTATTTTAAGAACCACTTGTAAATTGAACCTGCAATCATGATCAGGCAAGGACAGATTTGCAAGTTCTTAAATTGCTAGTAGTTTCAGCCAATAATCAAACAGACCAAACAAGAGCAATTTTTTTTAAAAGTCAATAATTGCATTTTCAAAGTACTTTTAAAAGTTAATTTGATACTGAAATGTCTCAAAGAAACCTTGTAACCTAGAAATCTGCTTGGTATCAGTTAATATGAAAAATTACATGCCACAAAAAACCGATTAAGCTACTTCTTGCAGCTAAAAAAAAATCTCATGACTCATGGGTATGACAGGTGCAAAAGAATTAAAGCCAAGGAGAGAATGCCACACTACCAATTTCAGACAGATTTGCATTGTAAATATATTTAAATATAAGCATTTAGGAAAATAAAACAAACACATCTTACCAACCCACCACAAAGTTAGTTCAGGCAGCTAGTGCTACCTTCAGAAGCAGGTTGGAATTTTTGTGTGGTTTCTCACGGGAGGCTTAAATTTGAAAGATGATGACAATTTGCATAGCAGACGTTGAAGTTAAAAAATTCTGGGAGATTGGTTGAAGCAGAGAAAGAAAAATCTTTATTGAATAGGATGAAAACATTGCAGAGAAAAAGGCATTTCATTCAGAAAATTCAATTATTCATTTAATTACAGCTAATAGTGCTAAGATTAAAAAAAAAAGCTAGAATATCAAAGGAACATCAAGATTGTAACTAAATCCAGTTATAACAGAAAATGTAAAACACTGATGGGAGAAGGATGTGGAGAGATTTAATCACTCAATATGACTGCTTTATGCCAACTGCAAGTAATTTGTATCATCTGCCTGTAAAACTGGCACCTTAATAAATCCCATCTTTCAAAAGCCTTTGCTTAAACCAAGACTCATTTTCTGGATCTTCTGCACAACCATCTTCTTTTGACATCCTTGCTTAAAAAGGATGCATGCTGGTCTCCTTCTCAGGTTTGTATTTCTTTGCTGTTACAATAATTCCTAGAAGAGGCTACTTCCTCAAATGCATCCCACCTGCTTTCCCCAGGTTTTCCCATAACCACAACACCAGTCCAGCTATGTGAGTATGAGACTGAACAGCAATTTAAACACACATGGCTACAATGGTCTGAGACACTGCAATTTCACACTAGGCTCCCCCAGACACAGACCAGTAGACCTCAAGAACAGAGTTAGGATGATCCTGCAGTTTGAGGAATTTGCCTTTAGGCCTCCCCAATCAAAGCATAATCCCCACCCCAAGTGGTTTCAAATCCAAGAAAGAAGACTTGAGCTTCAGTTTACCCCTTCCTAGACTAGTCACTGAGATGCCCAAATGGAGTCTGAACACAGGACCTAAACAAACCAAACAACAGGCTGGTGAATTGTGGAAACTGCCAAGCCTCAGAAGAGGATTTGGTTTTAATAGTATCAGCTAGGCAAGTGTGCAAGAAATCCTTCCTGAAATCCTAGGGGCTGTTGTTAGATGTGCACTTGCCAGATATCATTCTGACATGCTTCCTGTACTTTGAGTAATGTCTTACTCCTGCAAACCTACTTCACACAACTCCCACTGATCACTTCACTATTAATTTAATTTATATCCTTCTTCCCTTGCTTTCAGTGGGATTGTTCCCAGAATAAGAGATTTCTTGTAGAAAGATGCATAGTCATAATCCAGCTCCTGCTGAATACAGTTGTGAGAAGTAGTTGTGCATGAGTTTATTATGTAACTTTCCTTTGGCTTATCCACATAAAGAAATATTAAAATAAATTAACATTTTACTGGCTCAGTAATTGGAAGTGTCTCTTCGAAACAAATATGTTTATCAAACAGTTTGACTGGGAAAATACATTACTGTAGCTGCAGTTACCCAAATTACATGCTGTCTAAAGCAAAAAGGGCAAAAGCCATCTGGCTCCATGTAACTTACATTTTCTAGACAGCTTGCAGCTGGTTCTGATTAAGCAGCATCTCAGCACTCACAAAGATCTATTTTTAACTCTGCAACTTTATTTTTAGTGCTCGCACATCCAAGGCACATGGTGTTTACATTAATAAATGAACAACCGCCTACAGTTAAGAAAAGCTTTGTGCAATTCTTGTAGCACAGTCACTGCGCAACATAGATGGATGGTTAAATAAAAATTCATGTGTTCTAACTAAAGAGACCTTGTGCACCCCCTGCTTCTTTACAGGACTGCAGAAAGCACCTCTGGAGAGCTGGAACGGCAGGAAGGAGACAGTGATGGACAACAGGATGATTTACTTCTCAAGTAACATTGGGCGGCATACCCAGCCCCTCAGTAGAAAAATATCTTTTCTTTTTTTAATGTGCAATAATTATTAATGTACAATTCAGAATGACTTAGATCTGCTGCAAAAGCCCTGAAAACATCAGAACAGTGGATGTTGCAAGTCCAGGAAGCATTATCATATTTCTGTTTTTTATAGATTGACACACACACAGAGACTATACCTGATTTTTTACTGGAATATACCAGATTATTCTTATACCATTAAAACATGCCTTTCAAAAGGATGTTAAACACATGCACCAGAAAGGTTAAATGTAGAATAGGTTTTGAGATTTTTTTAAGGTCTATTTTTTCATTCTGTGCTGTAACTGAATTGCAATATCATAGTTGGGAAGTGAAGGGAGGCTAAGACAAATAAAGAGCTATAATGAAGTCAATACAGCTAATCTAAAGCTAATTCATGCTCAATTTTATAGTATTAATTCCATCGTGCATTAACTTGCAACTTACTGTTTTGAATAGGCCACCATGTACATGTGACATCCTCCATCTCTGATCCCTTGCTCTTCCCAACCAAAGCAGGCAGCTGCGCCAGCCACTGTGAGTTATCTAAAGGACCTGCTGGCACTCTGCAAGAGAGTATGCTCCCAGAATTTGCTTCTGGGCAGTTATATCAAAAGGACTATTAATCCTGAATGTAAGAGGTTTTTACTTCTTCCAGAAACACTTCCCAGAGGTAAGAAAGTACAAAACACAGCAAAAGTAATCCAGATTTCCTTTTAGCGTTCAATTAAAGGAATTTGCTCTTCCAGTCCATATCCACTGTGCTACATCTCTAATATAACCAACTTTGAAACTAGTGCCAGCTAAACTCCTTAGAAACCTATCACTGGGAATGTTTTCAGCATCATGAAGTACTGACTAGCTGTAAAATCTTAATCAACTCTGAAACAAATCTCCATTTCACCATCTAGGCATGCAGAGCACTAGTCCCAGTTCCTTTGAGACACTGAGGACCAGTGCCAAGAGGAAGGGAGGCTATTTCCCCAGGAAGTTCTTTCAAAAAATTTCTTTCCCTCACTAACACTTTAGACACATTTATTCTCATGTATTCTTAGGTTTTTGCATGTCTTCTCTATATACCTTTTTTCTTATATTCTTGCTCCTTTTTCTTTTAATCTAAAAGTCCAATGCTTCCCCCCTCCATGGCTCTTAACATCGCCACTCTATCTCACTTTCCCTTCTCTATGCTGCTTTCCCTTCTCTATGCTGCTTTCAAGCCCCTGTGTCACTGCCTTTCTTCCAAATCCTCTGCACAGCAATGCTGGGTTTGTTTCATTTTTCAGTTGCCTGGCTGGGAACTTTCTTACTGAAAGGAATATCTTATTAAATTCCAATGTACTTTTGGGGTCTGCACCCCAAAGACAGCCACTGCTGTTTAGTCTCCCCACCAGAGAAATGAATGGTGCCTCCACAAGTCTATAGGCACTCTAGATCACCTATTTGAAATCAAAACATTATTTTTCATATAACACAGATTCCTTGAATGATAATGGCTTAAGGAGTACACAAAGGAACAAGCTTTATTTTCTTGTATGCTTTGTGAGGAAAGGCAAGTAGACTCCTATTGGGGTTCAGACTCCCCAAATGTATCCAATAACATGGCGCAAAAATATACCAGACTGAAAAACAAAAACATTTTTGAAGTCACAGAAATAACACATAGGAAAGGTGATGCAGTATTTCATGCAGAAGCACTGTATTTTGAGCTCCTCTCTCTTCTTCTACTCTTTAAAAAAATAGCTGAACAGAAAAGACAAAGTATTCAGTAGCTATTTCAGGATTTTCCTGAATTAGCTTAGACATATTTGTGAATTTGTCCACAAAAACTCGTCTAGGACAACTGCTGAATGCTTCAATAGAGAAAAAAAAGATATTCGTCAGGACCTGAGGCAGCTCTTGAGCAATATAAAAGAGTACTCTTTGCACCCACAGCAACTACTGAAAGCTGAGTTGGGGATATCTAAATGAGCTGTATTCACTTTAAGTCACTAAAGATATACTTCAAGGCTAAAGAAACAGCTGCAAGCACCTTAGGGGGAGCTGTGAAAGATATCTGATGTCTGCTTTCTTCATGAAGCCTAAAGTTTGTGTATTGTGCACTGGCCTTTATTGCAGGGTACTGCCTCAAAATAGTACGGCTTTAAAATACAGAGTAGATGCTTTTTTAATACAAGTGATGTGAATCCCATAACACAGAGTATACACAACACCTCATTGTCTCCATACCTATACAAAGCCTGTTTTTGCTCTACCATGCCCCAGACCTTGATCCATAGTGAATTTCTCACACAGGTCAGACCATTTTCCATTTCCCAACATAGGAAAAATGAAGAATACAGACAACACAAAACTTGTGTAAATGAATTTCATGAACGTTCAATTTTGAAAAATCTGTAAACTATGCAAAGAACATATGTAGCCTTAAAAGAGCAGTACACAGAGGAAGCCATGAGCAAGGAGTTGTCATCTCCATTACTCATAATGGCAATGTCCTGCAGTCAAGCACTGAGGTGTACAAACCCTTATTAATCCATAATCCAGACAACTGAGAATGACTGTATCTGCAAATTGAGGGTTATAAAGCAATGAGAGATTAATAAACAATAACTACTTGTATAATTTTACTTTTATGGAACAGAAACTTTCCTGTCACTTCCAGGTGGTACCTTAAAAATCTAAGAGAAAAAATATGGAGAGATTTAAAATTGTTATCCATGAAAAAAGGTTAAAGTAACAGATTTTTACAATTTAGTTGAGAGAAGACTGGAAAGAACAACTAATGAATGATATCCTAGGAGAAGAACATTGAACAAGGTAGAGGATAAAATAGCATGGCAGAGGTCACTAGTCCTCATGTCTTCAGGTCAGCTCTTAACTACAATTGATAACAAAGGGAACTTTGGGCAGGAATTCAGAGATTCTAAAATAGCTCAGTGCTTTGCTTCGGCAGAAACTGCCAAAATATTAAACCAGAAATTCTGAACTCAAAATATGTTTGACTAATGGGAGTTTTGTCAAACCATTTCAGGTTGCATTCCTTTCTGTCAAAATTTCCAGCCAGAGGTGAGTAGCTGAAGGAGACTCCTCTCTGGAACAGACGTTGAGGTTGGCAACATCAACACCCCACATCACAGCCCTTAGAACTATAGTCATCACAAAAATTAGGTATCACCTCAGGACCCTGACAGCTGCCCAGCTTTTTCATTATTAAAAGAAAAA
>VZTB01004465.1:1926781-1970622 GCA_013397245.1 Thryothorus ludovicianus
GTAATGTTAGCTTTAAAACTGCAAATCATCTTTTCTTCTTAGAGATGATAACTTAAGAAAAAAAAAAAGCCCTGAGGCAGGTTCAAACCATGAGTTTTATTGATTCAGCAGGGCTTGGATCCACCCACAACGTGCACCTCACCATCTGAAGTAAAGTATGACACATACTCCTCCCCAATTTAAATCATACCTTGAGCTCCCTTTAGACATTCATTTGCTAATAGTGCTTAATTTCTAGATTAAGATATTCCATACACTCTCACATTTGAAATTTTGTAATGAAGTTTTGAAATTCCTACCAGCTTCAAAATTAAGGTGCAAGAAATTGTCTTGTTTTTTTGAGTTACCCAATCTGCAAATTATCTGTTATAAGTGTTATAATTATCACTGCAGAAACACTTATTCTGCAGAAACACATCTGCCAGAGACAAAATTAGGAGGTGGTGTGTGGGTGTGAAAACATTAAAAGTTGGCAAACATGCCTTTTTTAGGGTATTCAATATAACCAATATTCATACAGCTAACCTTGTAAATTAAGAAACACAAACTTTTTATTCATGGAGTTTAATCTAACTTCCTGTAAAATGCAACATTTTAGAAACATTACCTTACAGAACTGTAGATGTTATAAATTCATATAGGTAAATATTAAATCCATGGCCTTTCAACAAAGCACATTTCACATCTTCCTAACTGCTTTGTGTTGAATATGTCTTAATGATTATAAAAGAATGCCAGGCAGCTGATGCTGAACTATCACTTTAAAAGTGGTAAGCTGTATGATGTGACTGATGATGTGACTTTGTTGGTCATTTCAGTCAGCTATTAAAATGTTCACTGAGCCTCCAAATTCTGCACGGACAGAACAATTCTTAAAATCCATAAATGAGAAATGATCAGTACGGTGAAGAAGTGTGAAAAAGTGAGTCCTTAGTACTTCTCTCCAGGTTTACCTATGGTTAAGCAGTCCCACAGCTTTGGAGGCTGACCATGCTTCTCTTGTCCAAGGATGCCTCATGACCCTTTCTATCCAATGTAGGACATGAGTTAAATGTACTTTTTCTCTTCCCTCTCCTTCCTAACTTTGCCAAGACCATTGTGTGATTATGTAGTAAACTGCACTGAAGAACCAATCCAAGCTAAAAACAACCCTTACTTTTGGGAACATCTGAGCCTGGATTAGTACCTGAATCCATTTCATCCTGTGGCCACACAAATAAATCTAGCTGGCACAGCTGAGCAGTCAATGAGAAGAGTCAGAACAACGGGCAGCCAGTCACTAAGGTTGCTTATTCAGGCACTGCCACTGAAAAAGATTTCTCAAAATGTCACCTCCTCCTGGTGGCTTTTTGAACCACATAGCTCCACTGGCTCTCCCGTACTGGAGGTGACACTGTCCTGTCTTCTCCTCCCCCAAAGACAAACACACAGCAATGAGCCTTGACACCACACAGCTTAGTAATTGAAGTGAGAGTTATCTGATGCAAACTACTCAGGAGCTAACACTCAGGTGTTGGCAGCAAAGCAGGAAGCATGAACATCTTTCACAGTACTTATGCTTTCAGATATAAAGAACCTTGCTAATAACGAGATTGTAAAAAGATTTTTGTTGCTATTGTTTATCTGGATACTGCAACAGCAATTCTCCACAAAGAAATGTGAGAATTGCCAGAGACAAGAATTAGGAAAACCAACCGACCTGCCAAATAGAGTTAAGCAATGAACCACCTGGAGAGGCAAAACTTTTTACTTATAGTCTTTGAGCTATATTAATCAGAACTTCTTAAAACACAATATCCTGAACTTTCTCCAATGCCATCCTCCTTACACAACATGTTAACTTAAACAATGTTAGTACACTAAAGCAAATATAGTCTGTAGAAGAACAAACAGATTATTTGGTATGACAAAAATAAGAATGGAATTCAGATGCTGGGGAGAGGGAGAGAAGTGAAAAAAAAAATGTCAACAAAAATATTTAGAACCCAAGTAGATGCACTTATCTAGGACTGGTCTCACCCACTAAGGAGTTAGGATTTCGTATACTTGGCACAGTCCAAGGAATATTCTGCATATATGACAGTCCAGCTGCCTAGATAGGAAATTCAGGGATGGTGGCCCTTCCTTCCTCCAACAATATGAAAATCTAGGCCTTGGACCATAGGGAATTAGAGTACAGAAAGACGTCAACTGCTGAAATAAGATGAGGAAGGGACATCTCTTTAGTTGAGCTTCAAATTCTGACTTGATTTAGCATTACACAGGGTTTTTGTTCCTAGAGAAAATTCCTATATCTAGGAAAGGCCTTACAGGTTATGCTAAAGAGTTTGCTTCAGGTAAAGGCAAGCTTTCATGAGGCAATGCAGGATGCATTGTGTAAGCTTCCAGCAAGCACAATAACTTCAGGATTACAGACACTAAAGTAATAAAAGCAGAGTTGGTTAAATATTTCCTGTGAGATGGGAATCCAAACTTCTGAGTTTGGAGGCTTTCCAAACTGACTTAGAGTGACGGCAGACTTCTATTCAGTATAAACACATGAAAATTTTGTCATAGATTTAGTGAAAATCAAAGCAACTTCTAGGTGGCTGTTGGGATTCATAGCTTGTAATGATGAGCCACATGAGGAATCAGCCTCTCCACTATTTTCCAGCATATTTCCATGGTTAATTATCAACACTGTTATAATACACCATATATTCACTCTCCAGAGAGAAGGCAATCTTCTGATTTCCTTTTCTAAGGTCACTCAAAATATAAACTCACACATTTACCTATTTAAAGTTCATTAGACTCCAATGAGAGCATAAATGTGCTACCTTGGTTTAAGGAACTACTAATCAGCAAAAAGGAGAGTGGAGTACTATGTTTTAGCACCAAACAATAAATTTGATGACTCTTTCTACAGGTGCATGTTCTGAGTGAGCACCGGGGATAAATTACATACTTAAAATGAGAAAAAGTTTTCAACTCTAATTTAAAAAAGCCACTCTGAACAATCTTTACAAGCTTTATAAACATTTCAAGATTTATTTCCAGAAAACTAATGTATCTTTTAAAGTGCTAATGGTCAAAAACTCAGACTAGTGCTTTGGCTACAGAGACCAACAATTTAGTTATTTTGAAAGAAAAATTCCCAGACAAAAACCATTCAGCAGCTAACATTAACAACTGACTCCTGAAAGAAAACAGCAACATAGTTCTAATTGTCAAGCACAGTAACTGTTCGAAGAGACAGGAATCTTTTATGTATGTATTGTTCAAAGCTTGTATGTATATATCATCTTAAAGTATCACAAAGTTATACCAAAAACACTCTTCAGATTTGTTTTCTTCAGTTAACTTGAATCTGCTGAAAGTAGTAAATGATCCCACAACCCACTGTCTAGTTGTTGTCATTATTTATTCACTTAAAATCCGAAGAATTAGCACACAAAATAATAGAACTTCATGAAAAGGTGCAAGTATGAAAGCACAAATAAGAGTAGAATCATGACATTTTAATGCTTTAATTATCAATTTTCATTGTGAATGGTGCAAATTACTTCTAAGAAGAAGAAAAAAAAAGCACAGTAAGTAGCTCAACGTATTTACAAATTTTAATTATAGCAAGTGAACAAGATGATGCTTTCTTATCTAATGTATGCACAGAGAATTTTCTTCGTTATTTGGTAGTCTTGTACATTAAATCCCCAGTGGCAGAACGCATTTTGAATCTAAATTTTTCATTCAAGCTCATTGGGATTTTACCTAGAAATACCTAGATGAAGATGTCAGGCTTAAATTATTATGAGAAAAAATACAGAGAGAGTCTCTAAACAGTAATGTCTTTTACATTTCATAAGGGCAAACTTAAGATTTATGTCAGACTGAAGCTATTTTGGAGTTCTGTAAGGAGATTGAAGAGGTCAAAATCTGAGCTGCACATCTCAGTCATACTTTACATAAAAAGATAAAAAGGAAAAAAATAAAATCTACAAGTTCAGCCTTAATACAACATGTGTAAAAGAAGGATTCTTGCCTCACAGCACTCCCTGCTCTTTTTAAGACCTTAAAGAGCTGCAGTACTCTGTCATACATAGACAGATAGAAATAGATAACATACCTATTAATTCTGAATCTTATTGAACCATATTCAGTGAGTTCTCCACATATATCTAATCCAGCCTGTGATGCAGTTCTTTTTTTAATCTAAGGAAAATTCATCACAAAGTCATCACAAGGAACAATGTATTTGATTCCTTCAGTTCTACAGCGAGAAATCTGAAAAAGATCCATGCACTTAACTTCAATGGAACTTAAACACCTGCCAAAACAGACCTCTGTGTAAAGAAGAGGTTTTAGCCTTCTGGTATTTAATTTACTTCTTTGTTTTGGACTCAAAGTTCTCTTACATCTTTTTACCAAAAAGCTGACAAAATACATTTTAAAGTAAGATACATGATTATTCATCAAAATATTCATCTGTTCACAGCATCTACTGCTGGTGAAGAGATGGTTACTGGACTGCAACAAAATTTCAATGTATTTGAATTTTAAAACAGTAGTGAAAATTGCATTTTGGAACTTCTTCTATATTTAGTCTTTACTAATATGAGGAAAATTATTTATAAAAATGCAGAGAAAAGCAGAACAAGAAAACAAGGAGAGTCAGCTTTGCAGTGAGGAAAAACAAGCTATTTTTCACGAGGAACAAACAAATGCCTATCAAAGAAATTCAGAATCAAGATGACAGAAAAGTGATCCAAAAGTAGGAGCTGGCAGAATTTAGCATACGGCTCCCTTCTCTCTCACACAGTTTATTAAGAAATATCACTTTCTGTTGATTGTAGCAGCTCCTAGAAGACACTAAAGACCTGAAAAAGTAAGTAATGTTGAAGAGCAGAGAGAAGTTTGGACAGCCATTTCTAAAATATTGTATCTCACACTTGGATTTCAGTTCAGTAATTACAGATAGATAAAAGAGCTGATTTCACCTAGGTGCATGTAAGTAAACCAGACACATTCTGGACTTGTTATCTTCAGCAACAGGCATATTGAAATACTGCTGATAACCAAGGACAGTAAAAAGCTCTATGACCAGCTTTCCACAACAGCATTTCACCTGTCTGCAATGTTAAAAGCAAGAAACTGGATAAACTGGATGTGTGGTTTTCCATCAGGAAACTGTGATACCAAACACTGCTATTTTAGCAATAGTTGCAGCATCTAGAAAACTTCCATAAAGGCCAAGAGTTTCAGGTACTGTCCCTTCTTCATCATTTATTAGTGCCACATATTAATATTACTTATTTCTCTACCCTAACAGAAAATGATTCCATGACCAAATTTAGTGGTTTTGGTGCTTTAATTTTTTAATAGAATTTTTTTTTTTTAATTTAACTATTGGAATATTGCTTTTAATTTCAAGGGGAAATGTGGAGCATAAAATCTGAAAGGTCTGGGTGTCAGGAGAAGCAAAAGGGGAGAAGAAATGAGATCTCTCTGGACTCATTCCCATTCTCAGGTTACAAAAACAAGCCTGTGGTCTGCATCTTCACAGAAATATTTATAATCCACTATTCCCCAGAGAAGCTGGTTTTTTTCAATAAAATCTGTGTAAAAAATACTGTACTAAACAACAATATTGTACCAACACAATGAAGCAATCTCTCTCCTGTTTAGATGAGTAGCATCCTTTCCAAGGGCTGGAATCCTTGGAAACTGAGCTGGTAGGCATACAACAGACACAATCTCCAACTATACCAGCATGTTGTGTGTTCCAAAATAATAGATAGTTAGAGAGAGATAACTCCAAAATACACCTGTGAGTATATTAATTCAATACTGGAAAGTATTAGTATTTTAAAAAAAGTCTCTCACAAAACTTGATGCTAACTATTCTTAACTATTCTCTGTAAGAGCAGGTGCTGGGCCAGTTTAGTCCCAGGAAGAGAAGACTGGGAGAGGGTGTCATTAAAGCATACAAATATCTCAAAAGCAGGTGCCAGGAGATGGGGGCCAGACTCTGTAGTGGTGCCCAGCTGCAGGATGGGGAGCAGTGGCCATAAACTATAACACAAGAAGTTCGACCTCAACGTGAGGAAGAAATTCTTCGCATTGAGAGTGGCAGAGCGCTGGAACAGGCCGCACAGGGAGGTCATGGAGTGTCCCTCTCTGAAGAGATTCCAAACCCACCTGGATGAGTTCCAGTGTAACCTGTTCTACATGACTCTGCCTTGAATAGTTATCTCCAGAGGTCCCTTCCAATTCTAACAATTCTGTGATTCTGTGAAATAAATATTTTCTTTTTCCAACCAACGCTTTTTATGCACAGTAATCAGTTCAGAACATGCAATCACTACAGAATGTAAACATTTCCTTAATGATCTTACAATTCATAACAAGTCAAGCAAACATCAGCACCTTTCCCTGTTGAGATTCAGCACTCACCTAATAGCCTTACAGATTAGCAAGAGGCTGGTCCCTGAAGGTTCAAAGAGCTGGGATCAATTTAATGAGCAACAGAGCTGCTGTAAGTAGATGTTGCTATGCTGGAGGCCCTGCATTCATTGCATGATACAATATAAGGAAATAGTCATGTGCATTGGTTCTACAAACAAACTCTATCCAAAGAAGTTCCTTAGATAATGGCTGAGTAAAACATGCATAATTTTTGCTTATTCCACATAAAGTCTTTCAATGGGCTTTCAGACTTTTTAGGTTTGAAGGGAAAGCAATTCTAATTTTTTTTTCCACTTAGCACAGCCCATCATAAAACCACAGAAATTTAGCACAGTGCACACAATCCTTTCCACAACATTTTAGAATTTTTCATTGACAGAACAAGCCATCCATGAAGTGGGCTGGCCTATACCATTCATCTACAGAGTAGTACTGCTTTACTAGTTTGCCTCTTGCTTTTTCTTCTCTTTTTTTTTTTTCTAAATATATTTATCCTCTGTGTAAACAGCATGTATGAATTCACATACACAAGCTATATATATTTGGGCTAGATATATTGTAAAAAAAAATACATTCACCATTTTGTTGTAACTTAACAACCATGACCCAAAATATCAACATTTACATTTATGAAGGTTTTTACAGGTCTTATGTACAAGACACACAGATTGATATTCAAATGAGATAGCATGCTGGTGTTACACCATAGGGTTCTAAATTCTGTCTGTATACTGTATGTGCTTAAAGTGTCCTGCTTAAAAATTAGTTCAACCTGCCCTAACCACTGGATGTAATAGAATATAGCAACTTATCCCCTGAAGAAATTCAAGACTATCAGGACTAAAAAATAAAAAGCACGAAACTCTCAAGTCTAACACTACTGAACAGTCAGGCTTTTGCCATTTAAATTACAAGCCATAAATACAAGAACTGCCTACCACAGGCCCCCTATCACAGGAAGAAGCTGCTAATGTCACTGGCAATTCATTAATTTTTCTTTTGGAATACTAGGGACACTTGCAACTACTGCAGCATCTTACAAGTGAAACAATTACAACCTGATACATATTTTAGACCTAAGTTGGAAGCTGAATCATAGGAATCAAAGAGTCATAAAATAGTTTTGGTTGAAAGAGACCTTTAAAGTTGGATGGAACTGCCCTTCCACCCCTTCGTTTCATAAGGTTAACCTTCATAAAAAATAAACAATGTAGCAATAACAATTGCAATGGGACAAAGACATTGGCCATGTATGAAAAAAATACACACACTTGAAGAGGACTGGAAAAGGGAACTCAGTTACTATGGATAAAGTAAGAAAATTTAGAATTGTTTATCTTCTAAAAAATTCCAAACAAATTTTAACTGCTCAGAGAAATGGCAGGCTTTTCCTACCAATCTATTCCCTACCAGTCTATTATAGGGACTGCACTGGAACCAGAAATTTCAGTGACTTCCAAAAGGTGACAAAGCACTGCACAAAATGCATCTCAGCCTTGCTCTGTTGGGGGACAGAAGAGATGCCACACAGAGACACTCATCCTCCTCCAGATCGTGGCATTAACTTTAAGCAAGATGCAAGACTGAGGTTCAAATAAATTCTGCCTCACTGCTGTTTCACTGAGGGAAAGAATAATGAGGATCCCAAGGCTGACATTGCCCTTGAATACTGCATTTCTGCACATGCCACAGATGTGTATTGAAACAGTTGGTGAAGCAAATCATAGTTTTCAGAGGCAAACTGTAATGATGGGGGACACTAAGGCGTAGATTTGAAGATATTTAGGCGCCTAACTCCTACCAAAAGTGATGTTCCTGAAGTATCTGAACACCTTTACAAGTAATCTAATTACACTGAATGTTCCTCCTTTCTTACATTAGATGTAGCCTGCAGAAACGGACAATAAATATGCATTCACATTTGCTATCTTTTTTCTTTATACCAATAAGAGTAGTGCAAAACTTACTTTCTTTTTGTGAGAGCCAATTTAATTGTTGGCTCTTTCCACAGACATCAACTAACACAAAAGAAGAAATGTTAGAAAGATATCAAAACAGCTGGAGTATCTTGGCATTTGAACTGTATGTTTAGGAAAGTACAAGATTATTTCCTATTAAGCACTGCTGTGATACAGATAGAGATTTGCCTTTCTGCTGAATGCTGTTGAGCTCTGTATGGGTAATTCACTGCATGCACCAAATTGCACTGTAAGAAAAAGAGGCCAAGTCTGAAACCCAGCTATGCTTGACTCCATTTGATGTAAAAGCTCTTGCCAGTTTTTAATACTACAATCAACAATTCTCAAAAAATCCTCACTGAATTAAATTTCTATGCAATAGGGCATGTACAGATAAATACAGCTCACGAAGTATTACAGTGTTTTCCCTGATGCTTTTATAGACTGTTTGTACAAAACTGAAGCAGTCATAAAATAAGCCACCTGTAAAGGGTTATTTTACCAACAGTACTAGGAATAGATACTTCAAGTGTGGGTGAACGAAGTGTGAACCATATGGGACGTTGCAGAGATTTGAATTGGGGACTCTCACTCCTCAAAAGAACTGAAGTCAAGGCATGTTCCATATGCAGCATTCCGTTTTCTTGGAAGTTTAAACAGCTACTGATAGTTTGCTTTCTATCAAGTGAACCTGCAATTCAGTGACTCATTTTGCAGGCATTGGATAAAGCAGGTTCAGAGGCCATTGTTAATCACACACATTTAAAGGAGAAAGCTTTGCAAAGAATGCCTGTTATAGGCAAAAATTACTTTGGAGCTAAACAGAAAAATAACAGGATACCAACTGAAGTCTTTCTTTAAAAGAAACATCTGTGCAAAGGCAGAAAATAAATTAATGTCTAATTACACATATTAAGAACTAAAATGTTACAAAATGCCTATTCATGTCAGATCATGACTAATCAGTTTCTTAAGAAAAAACAAAAAAAAATATTTTAAACATACTGTAGGATTACACTGACTTTAAAATTCAACTGTGATAAGGTATCCCCAAAACTGCCTTTTCTGTCTCTACAGCCATTGTCCTGTTTTATAAGAAGTGTTGCATATCAGTCATTTGCCAAATTCATTTCACCAACACAAAAGATTATATACTTCCTAAGAAAGCACAGGAATTTCTGCAGGAATGAGGTATAAATATAAACAAACTGACCTGGTGTTGTGGAGCTCATTGTTCTTACTGGAATGGTATCTTGTTAAAGTGTAAAGCAAACTGTGGCAGAAGTTGTTGAGATTTTGAGATTCTTCTGGAAGTGGGGTGAATCTGAGTAAAATAAAGAAGAAAAAAACACCTTTGACTATTTGTTGAAAACATAATATTTTTAAGAGAATATAACCATGTCAAACACACTTAAACAGAAGAATATTTGAAATCTCTCACTCCAAAGGTTCTTTCTATAGTGTACTTTTTCTGCAAATTCAAGAGCTGATGACCACTCTTGAAAACAAGACTAAATATCAGAAACCCTAAAGCTTCAGAGCAGCTCAACTAGAAATTGGTATTACAGCCCATCTACAGTCACATAACACCAGAAAGTAAAACAAGAACTGTGTCCTTTCTCTCTCCTCTGTGATTAGGGTGTTATATGAAATAGAAGACATGAGGTACAAATATCTGGATTACACCCTTATGTCTAAAGAGTGGCAAATTCTGTTTTACTGCAGTCAGCATCAAAACATGAATGTGCAGAACCTGATCTGCATTCAAAAGTCTTTCTGAAATAGCAACTACTTCCTAAAGCTCCAATGTTAGAACAGCTCATGAATAGAACTTGTTGAAATAATTAGCATAGCTGAAGGGATCTCCCATGACAAGCTAATGACATCTCTGACACCACAAAGAGAGCTGCTAATGGCGTGGGCTGCTCGAGAGTAGGGCAAGGAAGGTTCTGCAATTTGGCTGAAATTCTTTCACAGTCCTGTGGCATTCTCAGTTCAATACAGAAGCAGAGGCAAAAATGTTCCTCTAATACTCCCATCTGCTGAAAGTTTAAAGCTATAGAGAAGAGGCTTTCAGGGAACTAAAATATATTTTCATTCAAGCATGATATAAACAGCATAATGAGAGAGAAGGTTGTAGTGCATTACGACTGTGACTATCCTATTCAGCCACTGCTCCTGAAGTATCTAAGTAGTCAAAGATATTCTTAGTGCTGAATATTTTAGCAGCTTTTGTCACTTTTTTTAAACTACCAACTGCACATTTAGTTTCAAGCTGAGCTCAGCCAAATTCAAGATAGTAAATTACATTTTAACCAAGTATAATCATTTAAGTTTAGCATCATTATCATTCAAGAAAAGAAAATCACACATTTAGATAAGTAACTTCTGCTTTTATGGCCCCTAAATGAAGCTGGACATCACTGCTCAACTAGCCATGATATTTGGACACAACCAGCACCCCAGCAGACAGCACCTGTAAAAACAAAATCCATGATACTTCATAAAAATCCTAATTACATTCCCTTGCTTGCCTCATGCATCAAAATTCATAAAATATCAGATGGCACTGCCATAAAACTGAACAGATTCTACTGTTAAGCCCTATCCAAAACATGCATTTGGGCAGATCCTTACTTTGGCTGTGGCAGGCATATAGCTCCAAGATTTATCAATAACAGTAAAACCTGCACACAATTCAGGAGTTCTAAGATTCTACTTAATTTCACTGAGCTCATTATTATCTCAGCAGCTCCATAGATCATGAAAAATATTTTCCAGTGAATCCAGCATCCATTCATTCAGTATCCGGCCTCAGCTGGGATGATGAGGTTTCTCTCAGAAAGCAGAAAATGAACAGTGATGCATAACTGTGGACTTTACTTGAGTGAATTTTCAGCATACATTTAGAGTAAATATAGTATTTTTGAACATTAGGAAAACTCTGTGCATAAGGATTTGACAATATTCTAATATTTGAAATTCACCTATAATCTCCATGACCAAAACTAAAATTTTGTGTAAGTTTGCTTCATGTAGACCTCCCATCTAAGGGAACATTTGAAGCTCATACGAGAGCAGAGAAGATGTGGTCAGTTCTGACTGCACTCTCAAATGGGTAAGCTTTCTCCTCACAAAAATCCCCTTCCTTTTTTGCCTCAGAAAAGATAATTTCTAACAACTGAGATAGTTGTGTGTGTGAGACAGAAAGATCAGCTGATACAATTGTCATGCTCCTGTCAGTGCAAATATTCTCTTTGAGTGGCATTCCATACCCAAAATCCTGGCCTCACCAATCCTGTACTGGGTTATGGTTACCAGCTGTGCTGAAACTGTAGGAACAAACTGCTTCATAGTTCTTCCCAGCTCTTCTGGAGCAAGGAAGAACTTGGAGAAGAATCAGGTTGGGAAAGATTTAAACAAGCTGGCCATACATAAATTCATGTGACCTGATGGGACCTGGAGAGCATCACTGCAAAGCCACTCCCAGAATAGCTCTAAAAGGTCATGACTAACAAGGGAGGCTCAAATAGACTAAGAATGCAAACATCTCTCCTGTCTTCAGGAAGGACAAGGAGAATACCAAGAACCAAGGGCCAGTGCACCTTAACTCAGTGTTTTGGAAGATGATGGACCAATTAATCCTGGAAACCATTTCCAATCATGTGAAGGACAGGAAGGTGGCGGGAAATAGGCAGCCTTTATTTATGAAGGAAAATCATGCTTGGCCCACATAATAGTTTTCTACAATTAAACAGTTAGAAAATAGATGAGAGGAGAGCTGAGAATGTTGTTTATCTTGAATACAGAAAAGCTTCCAGCACAGTTCCCCAGAACACCCTCACAAACCATGAAACACAGGAAAGTGGACAGCAAGGTGGCTGAAAACAATCTGTGCTGCCAAGCTCTAAGGGTTGTGATCTGCAGGCCAAAGTCCAGCTGGAGGCCAGTCCCTTCAACGGAGCCCCCAGGGGTCAATACTGGTGCCAGCACTGCTTTTCATAAAGGACCTGGCTCATGGTACAAAGCATAACCTCAGCAATTCTACAGACAATTCAAAACTGGAAGGAGTGGTTGACAGAGCAGATGGTTCTGCTGTCATTCAGAGGGTCTTCAATGGGCTAGAGAAACTGGATCTACTGAATGTGTGTGCCAAGGCTGGGGTGGGTTGCAGAGAGAAAAGTGAGAAATAGAAAAAGCCCCAAGATCAGAGGAAAAGGAGGTGCTCTATTGCAGAGTAGCTAGGTAAAATCAATAAAGAAGACAGAACAAGACTGTTCTCGGTGATCCCCAGAGACAGAAGAAGAGGCAATGTCCACAAACTGAAATACGGGCAATTCCATTTAAATATTAGAAGGTACTTTTCCTGTTATTGAGACCAAACATCAAAGAAATAGGCTGCCCAGCAAGTTTTTTGAGTTTCCATCCTTGGAGATTGTACACAGTCTTGGGCAGCTTGCTGTAGCTAACCTAGTCTAGAAGAATGGTGTGGACTAGGTACCTCCACAGGTCTGGAGATATGCTGTGATTACATGATTTTTCCTTTTCAAGATCACCAAAGACGGCATCAGCATTGAATATTCATAGCAGTTAAATCTAGTGAGAATAATTCCAGTATAAGAAAGTGTTCTGCTGGGATTCCCATAAAAAGATTTCTGTTAAGGAATTCTGTAAATTCAACTGTACTGGTAGTCTTATATTTAATGAAGTGGCAGTTGGCATCTTTCCTTATTCTCTATTTCCATATATTTCATGTAAATGCAAAGCTTTCACTAAGCTGAATGTTGTTGTTCAGGTTCAGTTTTAACAACTCTTTGTAAATATGATACAAGGCTCACATTGTCAAAGCTCCCATTTAGAACATGAAAAATTCCACATCACCATACACAGAATTATATTCACAATACAGACACTCTCATTCAAATACACTTCTACTGATAAGCTGTCATGCTTCATTTCTTTACTTTTTCTGAAGAAATGTCATAGTGCAAATTAGACATTATGAATTGCAGCACCACATATTTTTTAATGTTAGGACTGAAAATTAAAAAAAAAGCACAGCACAGGCCATTGAGCATTAAAATTTTATGAGGGATGCTTTGCTCATTGGGAGATGAATTTGTGCTCCACCTCCACCCACAAAAAACAGCACACAATTCCTGATCAGTCAGGTCCTGAAGATAGTTAAGGTACAGCAAGGGGCTCCAGGATTCAGGATTTACTGAGTGCATTTTCTAAGGCACTTCAACATTTCAACACTAACATTCTAAGGTTTAATTAAATTTTAACTGAATGATAATTCATACTTTACTCATTATCAAGCTGGCATTTTAGCCTACAGCACCATATACAGCAAATTAATTTCTACCTTCATGTATATCACTGGAGGTGCTGTCACACATTAGCAACTTGCATTTGCTCATCCAGGAACCCTAAACCTTCCCCTTTCTCTTCAAAGGCAGTTCATATGCTTCAATGACTGATGCACCTTTGAAATTGCTACAAAAGAAGACTGCAAGATGGAATGTAGGTTTTCATGCCCACCAGCCACCACAAACCTTATGTTTCTCATGACTACACTGTAGGTGCAGTATTTTCTAACAAAAGAAGCATTTCAAGTTAACACTGTCCCTTTAAACTGTCCTCTCGCTGTGTTGTCCCAAAACTACTTTCACTGACTACATTTTTTCTATCTTGTGCCTATACTTAAAAATTCTTCTGGGAATTGAGTTTCTGAGATGGGATGTAATGAATATAAATCAACAGAATTCAGATAAAAAGATATACTTGTACTTCTTTCTTCCCCATGCCCAATATGAATTTTTCATGAGAACTTCTGAAATTAATCTATAGTTTTCAAAACTATGTCCTGGAGGTATCTTCCAGATCTTTCTCCTCCTGGAGGGTTTTTTACTTAAAATACTTCTGTTTGCAAAGATGTCTAGAAAATCATTATGAAAGATTTTGTGGATAAAAACATAGATTTATATGCTTCATTAAATTCTGAACATGATAGGTCAGCACCCTTAATAATACATTTAGTTGTTTCTCTGCTGCATGTATTGTTTTAAAATAGCTTTCAGTTACTTAGAAACAAAAGTGTTGTTTGGAATTGAGATTAAAATGCTGGAGGCCATTAAGTGTCACAAGTGCTCAAATGTCACAAGAAAGAAATATTCACTTCTCACATTTAACAGCTCATGTGTTAAAAAACTAAACGTAAAAAAGCTGTTGAAATTATTACAAATTCTGCTGTCCAATGAACAGTTCAGCAAAAAGCTCAATTAAAAGAAATATGAAAGCTTAAAAACAAAAATGAAAAACAGAAGAACAATAGTTGTTCTCTAGAATACGGAAAGCATGATGTTTTAAAAAAGAATATATCTGTCTAAATGAAAGATATTTTTCTAAAGAAAATTGTTGAATGGATATTCACACAGTATCTAATGAAAATCAGATTAAAAAGAGATCAAGCTATTGAACTTAGAAAAAATAATAATAAATGCACGACAATGTAATTACTGGAAGACAAATCACAAGGAATTTTTAATGAAGTGATTTGCACCCATGTAAGCCAAACCCAGAGTGCCAAATTGAACCCTTCTAACCTTGTATCAAACTTCTAAATTTGATTAGGAAGTAAGCTGGCATATGGAAAAGGTGGTAAGGTGTTAAGGGATGGTGTGAATTCCAAGACAAAATACTTAAAGACATCAGTTCAAAAAGCAAATGGGTAATATAATTGGTTTAAAAATGTAGACCAAGTGAAAGCTAAACCAAAACCAGGACATCAGCAGCACATGCAATTATGCAGTGACCTTTATATGCAATATAGTGCAGATTTACTTGCAATAAAAAAACCAAAGTCTAGTCCAATAGACATTGGGGTATATAACTATTTTCAGTGGGAATTTACTGGTTCCATAGCAAAGCCTTCAGAATCCAGAGCTCAGTGCAGGATTAAGTACTTTACCATAAGATATTCAGGCATCTTATTCTTAATTTGCTACCTATTTAAAGACTTTTTGAAGTCTGTAACAATTTTGCAGTACATACCTTTGAAGGTTTTGTGTTCAAGAACCACTCCAACAGCAACAGCTGGACTGTCATGCCCTTTATATTTCCCCAACAAAGTAATTTTTGATGCAGTGCCTAACAGAAAAGTACATCTTACAGAATCTGTAACGAATCCTTGGCTATATTTCTAACATGCAACTATTTATTTTGACCAATAAGTTAAATCACTGTGTTTTAGCAATTATTCATATGCAATATTAAGCAGTGTTAGACCTCACACATCCTGTGAACATGTGGCTCACATAGTTGTGAGAGGCTCAGACTTCTGTCCAGTAAAACAAACCCTCCTTCCTGAAACTCCTTAAAGCAAGCAATAAAGCCTTACAGCTATTCCAACAACCTCTTTTACATCCACTGCCTACTACAGAGATGAAACAAACAAGTTTTCTAAAAATCAAGATGAGATGATATCTTCCACCAAAAAAGAATCCAAGGTCTCAATCAACAGGATTAAATAATGTGCTGCTAAGCTGCTGGCTGGACTTCTGCTGTGCCAATTACAACAAATTGGCACAAGCTTCTACTCTGTTTCTCAGTGAAATCAGTTAGAGATACAATGTAGCTTAAAAAAAAAAAAAAAGACTAACAACCTTTTTTTCTTTCAGTTTTCATCAGGATTTGGAACTTGTTCATCATGCAGGTGCAGAAATAAGTCTGCTGCAGCTTAAGTTGTCCTGTTTTCCTCTGTCACGCCAGCCCCTTGTCTGAATTACAATGAGTGCACATCCAGAAACACCTTCACAAAGCAGAGCTGATCTACAAGACTTGGCCTGTATCAGGTACAACCAGGCAGTAGCAGATACCACAGCAGGAGAAGGACTGGTCTATATGATGCTTTCATAGCAGAAAATAGGAGACAGGCCTATTTAGGTCCACATTTTTTTTTTTTTATGCCAGATTTTAATCAGTACTGAAAACAAAAACAACTTCTTATAGGGAAAAATCAAATTTAAAACTCAGAGTTCACTGAAGCACATAAGGAAAGAAACAAAGAAACAAATGACTTTGTTGGAACAGGTTTTCTAGATGTCATCTCCATCCTTGGAGATATTCAAAACACAAGTGAAAATGGCCTTGGCCAGTCTATCATAGCTGACTGTCTTTGTTCACTGTAATTTAATTAGAAAATCTCTAGGGATGCTTTTCATCCTCAGTCATTCTGCCACAAGACGCTGAAGAACACACAATACACATAAAGAACAATCCTTGTAGGTCGTATGAAAGTGGGTACAGTCCTCTCCCCTCATGCAAGAGCATGGATAAACTTCCACCAGATGAATAAAACTGGAGGAAAGAATCTGTCCCTTAAAATTTCTCAAAAAGCTGCACAAAGTGAGCCACAACAAGAAACCACAGAGTCCAGATCACTTTGAAGGAAATCACAAATTCTAAGTGTCTTTTATTTTGACTCCCTTACTCAGCACTATCAAAATTAATTATCCAAGTTCCTTGTAAGAAACCATCAGAAATCTCATGCACTCAATTTAGAAATGCTTTCTAAATTCTTAAATTTGCCTTTGAAAAATTTTAAGTGAACTTATGTGGTGAGCAGAGTGTCAGCTGGAGTACAGACTTACATGAGGACTGTGAGCTCTGCACTATGGAGCTATACTGTGCATAATTCAGGGAGTATTTCAGGGAGGCCACACTTCAATAATCAGTAATTAATTATCAATCATCATTAATAACTTAGTCATTGGTAATTAAAACAAAAAAGAAATAAAAACCCCAAAACCCATCCTTTCAAGTAATGTGAAAAGAAACAACTCTGCTGTGCATACTCCTACCCATCTCTGCCTGCTGTGTGTCCAAGAACATCCATTTCTCTAAAAATGCTTAAGTCCAATTTTAACCCACAAAGACTATTTACAATGGGTCACAGTAGAGGGAAGGAGAGAAGGAGGGGGACTGCTTATTTTGTGTCTGCATACACATAGAATAATAAAAAAAAACCAAACGACAAAACACATTCTTAATAAATAGCTGTACACAAGAACAAAAAATTAAGTAGATAAACATTACATTAGAATATAACTTTTCCCATGGGTTCAGGAAAACCAACATAGTTCAGTGCACTAGAACTACAAACTTGTTCTTTCAAAGGATAGAATACTTCTGAAATCCTTTGAGTCTATAATATGTAGTTCACAGTTCTTCAGCTTTGGTTTATGTTTGCCTTTTCACCAGACAAAAACTAACTTTCCCTCAACCACTCCTCCTTCTTTTGTCTTAAACTGAATTGTATTTCAGCTGTTATTGACCTCATTGCACGGTCTTGTAATTGACATACAGCTACTCACAAAGAACTAGAGATAGCAACACAATTTTCCCCTATTCCCTTTTTTTTTACTCCATCTCTTCACATGAAGGGCAATATAACAACTAGCTTTTTATGTTTTGAATTTAATCTGAGATGCACAGCACCTGAATATTTACCACAGTGGGACTTTGTAACTAGAACATATCAGAATATCAAAGCTTCTTTCATACAAAACATCACTTCTGCATTTCTGCAACATCATGCTAGTTTAGAATAACAGAATATCTCTCATGAAACAACAAGAATTATCAGCCTCCCTATGGAAGTTTGTCTATTTTAGACAGACTCAACAGCAAGAGACTACTTATCTAGAAGAGAAAGCCTTCAAAGGCAGTTTCAGATGCTTGGCCTGTGATCTGAATGGCTCTCTGAAGGAATTAGTCTTGCTTTCCTTTCTGGCTCTTAAACAAAACTGGAGAGTATGTGAAGGTTAAGTTAAAAGAAAAAACATAATAAAATTTTAGAAGAGCAACTTCATGTATACACTTCCTCCAACATTATAAAAATTTAATTTGGAACCCTCAAAAACCTACTTTCAGTAAAATTGTTTGAATTCAATTCATTTTCTATGATTTTAAGACAAGAGGACATACTCTTCCTCACTGAAACCTTCCTTAGTATGCAATCATTAACCATTTTCATGTGATCAAAAACACTGGAGAATCTCACCACTGCCTTCAAAAAGGCTACAGTGAAGTTATAACAAAATACCCTTGAAAAATCCATATTCTTGTTAGATTGTATGCTTATATATAGATATTAGCGTGGATAATCATATTCAAGAGCACGTGATTTGCAAACAGTTCATATTTTTAGAACACAATATGTCTCTGTAAGCTTTGCTTTGACACTTGGTTTGGATGAATCCAGACAAAATTCAAGGTGAATCATAATAATATTCTCTCTCCAGCCCTGCCACAGAGGCTACAAAACGCTATTTGATTTCTTCTGAACCACTTTTGCTACTTCCATATAATTAGGACCTAGATGTCCCATCCAGGATTCAAACCATTTAATAAGACATTCAATGCTCTGTTATTTAACTGACCTTTTAAAGTTATCAAAACTTGTTTTGAAATGTCAAATATGGAACAGCATGTCTCAATGGCCTTGAATTAGTAAATTTCTGTTGGACTTCAAAACACAGGTCTCAAACATGACCTTCTCACATGTACCATTTTCTCCTCTAAAGTATGCAGTCTCTGATGCATTACTTCAGCATACTGAAAAAGCTGTGGAAGTGTTACCTCATTTACAGGTAAATTATTGTACTCTTCTATACACACATATATTTCTGATTTTGGGGAAGTCTCAGACATTTATTATATGAGGCATCATTTTAGGAAAAAAAGTATATTTAAATGGTTTCTGAATTTTATCACTTATTCGTCTTAAAATACTAATCTGAGAAACAAATATTTGAAGAAATACAAAGCAGGGAACTTCAAACCTGCAGGCATATTAAGATTCTTTGTAATTCTCACATGTACGTGATGGACAATTTTCCAGAAAACCAAATATTACACAGGAGTAAGACATGGAAAATACAAATTCACGACAAATTAATTTTAGTAGGTCAGGAGTCCCCAGAATACAAAGAAACAGACACACCTACAAACAGGTAAAACACAAGCCAAGAGTCATGGCAATCACCTACAGGATTTAGTCAGCTACTTCCATTATGTAACACACAAGAGACCCCACATGAGAACAACATCATCTGGTGTTTATGTAAAAGTTAAAGGAATTCCTCCTGCAAAGACCTTGCCAATAGGACAGAGAGGGAAACAGAGCTCAGGGCAGACACCAAGTACAGTGATGAGTGGAGATTGATATCTTCAAGATCTTTACAAAGTGATAAAATCACATTAATAAGAGAACTGACACAGGAGAGGGTCAATAGGTGCATAGAAGCTGTCAGCAAGCTTAGAAGGAAGGAGAAGCAACCTCTCCATGTAAGTATTTCATAGTTGTGATTCATTACATGAGATGATTGATGTCCAGTGTTATTTCATGCATTAAAAGTAACTGAGATGAGTCAAAATTTTCCATTTAAATCTATGATGGAAAAGTGAGTTTATCGGCTTATCAGCAAAATTATTTTTGTCTTTAAAAACATAAAGATTGCTTTAGCTTCTGCTGCTAAACAGCCAAGTAGTTTTGTGTTCATTAAAAACAAGCTTCAGTCAAATTTTCCTCAGGAAAAGCATATAGATGGTCAAAGAACATACAAGCTGAATTATTTTATGAAAACTTCGCCCACAAGAAAAACTTACTTTTGCTGTCATTGAATTTTATCAAATGTTGGAAAAGTTTTTTTACACTAGTTTCTAGATACATTAGGCTTCAATTTTGTCTCTTCAATTCTAAAGAGCTACTATTACAAAGTCTTTAATTGTTGAAATAGTTATTCGCAGTGTTTGGTAAGCAACAAATTTTGTAGAGCTTGTCTTTCAAGAAAATAAACCTTTCACAGAAATTGATGCTTTGAACAACATTTACACTGAATGTTCTTTGACAATAAAATTCTTTACTGTAGAGCCTTACTTGTTTTCACAAGACAAGGTTTAATTCTAAACTGACGTGTTTTAAGAGTATGATTCAGCAGAGACTAAATGATACATGGAAGTTTGATTAATACTTTGGCATTTTCAGCAGTGGAATACAAAGCAAGAAAACAGACTCCCTGTATCAGGCAGTTAAATTGGATCACATGTTGAAGATTGAAAATTATTTTTATGCTCACTTAGTTTTATGTGATTTCACCAATGCCACTGGGAAAAAAAACTGTATCTTTGATAATTTATAAATTAATGTTAGAGTACATCTTTCCTACTGGAAATTGACAGCAGTGCAAGAAACTTATTAATGCACTTGGGTGATCAATTCAACTCATAAATCAGAACTTTTCAGAAAATTCTTACCTCTGCTGCAAGTGCTTATTGTCATTTAGCAGTAGCAGTAGGACAAAATAATGGGAAAAGTTAATGATGTTCCTGAAGCTCATGGAAACTGAGTCTCATGCAGTAGGGGAGAAAAAGTGCAACAGAACCCACAGTCAGACAATATTTCTCTTGTCCACTCTTTCTAAGTGTGAAAAGGTTGAGGAATACACACAAAATCAGCCATCTGTCTTTTTGCCTCCATCAGACATATGGATATACATATACTTGCAATGATTTTTAATGCAAATTATTTTTTTGTGCCTATTCTTAATTACAAGGAAGATTACACCTTTGTAAATATCAGACATAAATGTCACTATCAGTTTCAAAAAAAAGTTTAAAATTTATACTTAGGAACAAGCTACAGGTAAATCTGATTTAATAAAATTACTTCTGTATCCATGAATTTTGCATCTAGCTACATATATACAGAAAATAATGGACTTCTTACCAATTGACTCAGTTTCCCTTCTTGTTAGGATTATAACTGTGGAAAGCATTCATGCACAATCAGCCGAGTTTCAGCTGTGTGGGCTTCTTCTTTCAACACTCAAATTCACTTTTGAATTATAGATTTCAAGAAAAATCACCTTGAGCTAAAAATCACCAAGTTTCTTGTCTACTTAGGGGAGGAAAAAAAAAGAAAATACATATAAAGAACAAAACAAAAAGCACAAAACTATTTCCCTGCCCATACAAAAAAAACTTCACTTGATTCCGGTGAAAACAAAAGCACAAGACGCAAAACCAGAGCTAAGGATGACTCAATGCTTTTTCATCAACCCTGACTGGATGAAAACAGTTGGACTTGAAACTCGATGGTTTTGGCAAACACTTGCAATGCAGAACATTGCACCTGCCATCACAAACATATGAAACATATAAAGATGCCATTAAAGGATGTTAAAAGCTTGGTTATTTTTCTTCCTATTCTTTCAACATCAGCATTCTGAATATCCATGGAAGATGCTTCATTTGTGAACAGCCAGGAAAGAGATCTGAGGGCCCCGGTCAATAGCAAGTTGAGTATAAGTCGGTGGAAGCCAAAAGGCTCCTGGAGTGCATCAAGCACAGCATCAACAGCTGGTTTAGGGCTCTGCTCCGCACTGCTGTGGACTCAGCTCAAACACTGGGTGCTGGTTTAGGTACCTCAGTATAAAGAGGACATTGAGGTATCAGAATGTGTCTAGAGGAGGGGACCAAGACAGTGAAAGGCCTTGAGGACAAGACTTTGTAAGTCTTGCCTTGTAAGAGCAGCTGGAGTCACTTGGTTTGTTCAGCTTGGAGAAGATGCAGATGTCAATCAGTCAAACAGAATCACAGAATTCATTTTATGCTTCAATGAGACCATTCCTCTTGCTGCTACCTCTAAAACAAGTAAAAGAATAGCAAAAGCTTTTTTCTTACACATAAAAATGAGTATTCATCTCTGCCTTAGCAGGGAAGTTACATAGCACTTAGTCTGTGACTTATCCAAATCTATCATGTTAATAACAAACTTTAAGTAATGCAGAGTTTTTAATTACTCATGCATAACTTTAAGAGGCCAATAGAATTTGAAACAGAAAGACAAATATGTCACCTTTGAAAAAATATTTTCAGGTTGCAGAACCAATTCTAAGTCAAACCACTACTTGTCAAACTAATATAAACAAAACCAATGTCAAACAAGATAGGACATTTCTTAAGCCCTTGGGATTCAAAGGAAAGTGCTCAGATGGTTTAGCAAAGGCACAGAGGCAGGAAGGGACACAATAAATGAGGGAAGTGGAGCAGAACTGGGTTTCCAGCACATGGCTTGGGAAAGGAATGTGAAAGGCAACTTTTCTATCTTTTCTATGCAACTTTGAGCAAGAGGGATCTTCCAGTAGTAAGGAAGAAAAAACAAACAGAACCCCAACCAAACAAAGAACAAACAGGAGTTACAGATTGTCATTTCAAATACAAATATTAGTACATTCTGAATGTCCTGGAATTAAGAGAATAACACATATACAGTGTTTGTGAGTACACCAAAAAGTAAACAGGGTTTAGGAAGTAACAAGACATTCAGTATAGAATTTAACAGTCCACTTTTAGGAAAACTCAAGTTTTAAACTGCGAGAAATATAACTTTCACTTTTTTCTTTTTATTTCTATGTGATAAAAATCACATATGTATCCAAATTAATTGTAACCTCCTCTACAAGCATAAATCACTTTGGTAATCAAATTTCCATAGTAAAAGAGACGGTAATGAAAGCAACCCTAGATTTTTCCCACAACAAGAGGCATAAGAGAATATAATTAAAATTATAGTGTTACATTTGGATTTGCTGCCAAATTCTTGCAGCAAGTAAGTCCAGATACACAAACAGGAAAAGATTTTATGTTATTTTTACTGGCAAAGTCCCAACAACCTGTCCACAGTCCATGACTGCTCATACAGCTGCACACTTCCTGCTGCAGACTCCTCACTGCAGATACCCAATTCCTTTTTTTTATTATACACCAACCATACTGAAAATTCAACTAGAAATAATTTTCAACACAAGCTGCATCATCATGCTTGAGGACATTATGCATGCCATACCAGAGACTAGTAAATAAACATCACACTGAAATATTTTCCAGTAAAACCAGGGTTTTTTTTTTTACTTAGTATAAAGATACTATTATAATTTTTATTTTATTTTTAAGCTTTAATAGCATGGTAATTAAATTTCTCTTGACTTCAGGACACAAGAACATCCTCATGGTTAGATTTGTCTAAACAGAGCTACACAAAGTAAATCCTAACATAAAATTTGAAAGAAAGCAAAACAGAAAAAAAACTGTGCCATACCTAGTAAAAATGCCTAGCCTAATTAGTTACTAAATAATTAAAACTATTTATTTAATAAAAATGGACAACTAAAATAAAGGCACAGACATTCACAAAAAGGAAGTTCTTTGTTCAACTATGCTTTATTGGCAATATAAAATTTGAGCTTAGAGCAAGTAATTATCTCCACTGTCCCACAGCTGGAAGAAGCTACTTTCCTCATGAATATAAAAATCCCTAACCATAAACTTGTGGCTAAAATAGCCTGTATAAAACCGGATGAGGGTTCCCAAAAAATGAGTGCAGTCACGTCACCTCCTTTCAAAACCCACTCAAATTTCGCCTGAGCCAAATCTCAGGTCATTTCAGGCTCCAAAAACAGCAACCAGGCAAATGTAGCTTTATTTTTAAGGATCTCTAGACTAGCAAGACATTGAGTAAGACTAGGAAGCAATAGCCAGCATTGGTGACTGAAGATTTTTCTTAGTATTGTACCAATTACAGGAAAATGAATGGTGTACTGAAATTGAAATCAAAATAACAATAAAAAGTTACCTTTTACTTGCCTTTAGAGAGACAATTATTGAACATTCAGTTATTTCAGCACTAGTTCACAACCTGACTTCCCAGTAAAATGAAGAATTGTCTTCAGAGAACTGATTATCACACGAGTAAGTTAAGAGAGCCTTCACTGCAGACTTTCAGTATATATAAGGGTAACTTCTAAGAAAGATCAGAGAAACTTTTCACCAAGACACAAAGTGACAGTACATGGGCAATGGTTTGAAACTGAAAGAGGGTAGGTTGGACATAAGGAAGAATTTCTTTATGACTAGAGTTAATAAGATGCTGGAAGAGGTTGTCCAGAGGGGTTGTGGATGCCCCATCACTAAAGTGTACAATGTCAGTCTGGATGGGGCTTTGAGCCACCTGATCTTGTGAAAGATGTCCCTGCCCATGTCACGGGGGTTGGAACCAGATGATCTTCAAGGAGCACTTCCAAGCCAAACCATTCCATGATTCTGACCTCACAATTATGCACATTTTTGAGTATGCAAAAAGAAAGACTAGTTGATGCTTCCAGTAAAAATGTAAAGTTGTTATAGATGTTGGCTTGAGATTTAGTACTGACAAAACAGCTAAATATTGATAAAAGAGCTACTAATGTGAAGCAAAGAAAAACCTTATCAGTTATTTATTGTTTTTCTGTATTGCTACAAGAAACTTCATAAGCACACAACTGAATCTATACAGATGAAAGTTAAAAGCACAAAGCCTTTTTCACTTTTCAGGGCTAAGAAAAAGCTGTACAGATGCTGCAGTTATGCAGCACATGCTTTGCACTAGTCCATGAATACTGTTCAGTTTAATCACCTTGTAAAGTTTTTGGAGCTTTTTTAATGCCTAGGAAAGTCAAAAAGAAGCTTCTTTCTCACTAAAACTGACAAAGCCTTATAAAACTGGCATGCTACATACTCAACCCTTCTTTTTTAGTAGAACTAGGAAGAATACCAGTTTCCTAGAGGCAGGTAGAAAGATGCAGTTGCAGCCGGCCAATAAAAAAATGCCCAGAAGCTGAGAAACAGAACAGGAGAAGAAGAGGACATGGAAAAGGTTAAGAGAGTTTGCTAGGCTGCCAGAAGATGATGTAAGGAACTGAACTTTACCCCAAGACATGCCTTCAGCTAAAATAGCCAATTATTATGATAAAGAGACGAGGAAAAGGACCACTAAGTAAAAGTTAGAACGGTTTACAGAAAAGCAGAACTTTCATTCAGAAATAAATATAAGAGCGTAAGCCTGGGGCAAGGGGAATGGGAAAAACAAAAAATAAAAATAAAATAAAAAAAGGTGCACAAGGCAACTCATGAAGTAGGCAAATCAAAAAATCCTCAGTTTCACATACTTTTTTAAGTTTAAATAGAGAAAGATAGCACACATTTCCATTTCAGTAGAAGGAAAGTGCTAAATATATTTATCAATGCAATAATAAAAATTCAAGCCTGCTGAAATCTACAGGGATGTTCTTCTGCTTCCATTTGATAACATTTTAATATTTATTGACACAGTTCAAATTATGGGAAATAAAAAAGTAGCAGTATTTATCTCTCTTTCAAAATTTCATGTTATTTTTATTCTTACCTTAACAAAAATAAAAGATCTTCATAAGCAGACAAAAAAAAACCAAAAAACAGCCAATGTGCCAAGACCCAGGAAGAAGTTCTTTGTCTTTCCTCCTGATACTGATAAGATATCAGAAACATGGTTTTCTTTTCATGATGTACCACATATAGCAAGGAAATTAGGCATGATGTTCATAAAGAAAAATGAAAGGAATTCTTGACCTTTTTCAAGCCAGGAATATCTGTTCTTACTGTCAGTGAGAAAGACATTTTTTCCTTGGAATGAAGAGGATTTTACTACCTATGTTTAGGCACAGAAGTCACAAGTAAATGTTGGTATCTGCCAAGGAAAGTGCATTACAGACTACAGCAGCAGCTTTGATGAAAAATATCTACTATTATCGTTTCGTGGCCAGAGTAAAACCTTTATCCTGAAAAAGTGGCATTTAAAGCTACAGCTCTGCTTTCTCAAAATGAGGAAGAACTGTGGTGTTATAGATAATCAATTAATTATATTTTTGTTCCTCAGGTCATGCTTTAAAAACTTTCCCTAATTTCTCTCTTTACTGGCATATTTCCATTCATAGATGATGTGTATCCAAACTGTTGAATATCCCAGGCGAATATCCAGCATCACTTTCTACCTGGGCTTCTACAACCTGTTTCAACCATGATAATATTTTGCCTGCTTATTTATGTCAATCCATGTCCATCTATGGCAAAAGAATAAATCTGCATATTCACATAATCTTTTTTTCCTGTAATATATTTTCAGATATCTGTCCATCTATTTATTTACTAATAATATAACTGATGGTCCCCTTTAGACGTGCTTCCCAGTTGCCAATCCATTATTCTTATTTTTAAAAATCCCCTCACTTCAACATCATCCATTGCTGTCACCAAATGTTAAGATTTGCCTTGTTCCATGTATGGTTTTTTTTGTTGAGTACTGTACTCCGACTGTTGCCAAAACATACAAACATTAAAAGGGTTCCTTCAACTCACAGGAGTCACATTCATCACCTAAAGAAAAAGCATAAAAGAAAACTGAAATTCAAAAGGTAAATCTAAGAGCTTTCCATCTAGGTGTGTATCATCTTTGTAGTTTGAAGACACAGAAGAAATTCTCAAACTGTGCAATTTTTGCCTTGAGCTGGACCACTTGCTTTCTACCAAGATTATTAGAGAAAATGCATTTAATCTCTCTATATTTAAGAAAAATAAAATCACTGAGTAAGTCTTCAAAGAATACCACTATAATCAAACTGACAGGAAAAGATCAAAAAGAGCAGGGAAAGCATCTTTAAATTTGGGCAGGTACAGTTTTACTTGTACAGAGAGCTGAAGTCTAGTATCTGCCACAGGTACTTTGAAAGGCACCAGCCTTTCATTTGGCTTTGTGTTACTTCAGTGTATGCTGAGCAGGACCGAGATCTAAATTATGAAATTGACATTTTAAAGGATCAAATTTCAAAGTATATGCCTAGATTTAACAAACACATTTATTTTTGATAACATCATGTCACAGTATATAAGAAATCTAGTTACTGACTGCGACTTGCCTACTGCATACCATTTGCTGATGCTGGGTGGCACCTTACCTCTATAATTTGTCTATTTAAAATAAATGTGAAAAGACATGAAAATAAATTATGCAGAGAAGAAATTAAGTTCTGTACATACTGTACATATGAACAAATACATTGTATTCAAAAATATTGCATGTATGTATTGTAATAATGTATTTAATCCTTTTCACAAGGTGCTTTTCACCTTCATATGCTTTATTTAACTTAAAATTTATTTTAAGCATACTTTACTACTGAGATTGTTACTTTCAATCACTTTGATTTTAACACGTGTGACATGTATCTAAGAAAGAAGTTCAGTTTAAAGGTTTGTGAAATCAACCCAAAGAAGCACTGCCAGCAGGTCAGTAGAGATGATTCTGCCCCTTTATTCAACTCTTATGAGATCCCACCTGAAATACTGGGATAATGCATTCAGTTCTGGGATGCTCAGCACAGGGAAGACATTGATGTGTTGGAATGAGTCCAGAGGAGGGACAAGAAGATGACAAGAAGGATGGAAGACATCTCCTACAAGAAAAGGCCGGGAAAATTGGGATTGGAGAAGAGAAGGCTTCAAGGTAACATAATTTGTGGCTCTTCCTCTGAGAAAGATGGAGGGCCTTTTCCCAAGACAGGACAATAGGAAATGGGCTCAAACTGAAAGAGCATAGGTTTACACTAGATATTAGGAAGAAATTCTTCACTGTGAGGGTAGTGAGGCACTGGCACAGGTTGCCCAGAGAACCTCCGAATGCCCCATCCCTGGAAGTGTTCAAGGCCAGGCTGGATGGGGCTCTGAGCAACCTGATCTAGTGGAACATGTCCCTGCCCATGGCAGGGGGGTTGGAACAGATGGTCTTTAAGGTCTGTTCCAATCCTATTGTGTAAATCTGTGATTTTATAAATCAAGTGAAAAAGGTGCAGTATTCAAAACTGCAAATATCTAAACAGTTTTATGGAAAATACTAGGTTTACTAATTCTGAGGGGAAAAAAACGTCTTTGTGGCTTTGTGAAGTGCCCAAGAAGAAAAGTGAAATCTCTATGAGTATTTAAGCCACAAATACTGAAAAAGTAATCCTGCTTGGTGCAACAACTCATCAGAGAAACAACTGTGATATAAAGGCAAAATGCCGTGGAAATTGCTCCAGGGATCAGTGACCACAGCATGAGTTCTTTTACAATCCATTCAAGAAACGACACAGCACAAAGGAGAAATGAGTTGGGAAAAAGATACTTTCTAAACAGGTAGTTAGAAAGAGGAATTTGAAAGACAGAAGTTGTATTTTGGAAAAAGTATTCATCCAGAAAATTAAAAGTTCACTTGGAGGAAAGAGGTAAAGCAGCACTTTTCTTTTTAATCTGGTTATATGCTTTCTGTTAATTTCCTAGCAACTGTAGGTGAATTTTCTCTCACAAATCTAAGAAAACACTTAAGAAGCATCTTAAATTACTGAGATGCATAAGTCTGACTTAAGTGCAGAAAGTTTTGTGCTGTCACTTATCTATGCCATTTTTAGAGGCTAAAATCATAGTCTTTTTTCATAATAACCTGCATATTACTATTTGATAGTGTTTCAAATCTAAATGAGAGCTGACAGAAGGGATCCATAAATGCTACAGGAGAAAGGATTGCTTGTTCTGATCACTCTGAACAAAGAAAAGAAGTGATCTCTTCAAGACAGCAGTGATATTAACAAGTTCTTCACTGATGTTCTCATGGATGTGAGACTTTCTGCAGCACTTGTCAAATACTTTGTGTTCTCCTAATTTATCTAATGTTCAATTCAAGAGAAAATACATATCACTTAAAAGGCAACTTCCTAGAAAAAAGCATTCAAACGATCAAGATATAAAAAGTTTGCTGCCACATTGCGAAGCCATCATACTTCACCCTCCTCTTAGCAAGCCTCTACCAAAGGTTGTGTATGAAAATGAGACAAAGAGCCATTTCATTTCTAAAGGAAATCCCTTGGCACAAGTCAGGATACTGCGGATTATATAGCAAGGGGAGGTCTGGGAGCCATATGGGACCACATTTGGAAGGCCACATGTGGATTTATAATTCTGCTAACAGTAAGATTTCATAGTCATACATCATGATCATAAATAATGTCAGGTGTTCCAGGAGAAGAAACCATTCTAAACTGAAGTTTATAAAATAAAATTTATCACAATCCAGAAATTGTGAGCACTTCATGTAACACTTGCCCCTTCCATGAAGAACATGGAGAGGCTGCCACAAACCCTAGTAATGTATCCTAGGATCACCTTCAGGGAAGCACCAGAATTACTTTCAGATAACCTCTTCCTGCCTCAGGACCTTCTTCCAGATCCATACCAGAGACACAGGCTAGAAACAAATTCACAGAGCCATCAGACAAGTTTCCTGGATCTCACTGACTTCCCCTAGTATTCTAAGAAAGAACTAGATTAAGTTTGTGTCTACAGCTACTAATTTTTGCCAGTTGGGCAAAAAGGAAATTGAAGGATAAAGACACATATGTTCTGCCTAGAACATATATAGAACACATGCTCTTTTAGATATCTGCTAAAGAACCTGACCAAGCAGTAAAAACATAGAAGTTGACACCTGAAGAACTCAGAACAGTCCCTTTCCACTCACCACTCACAAATTTGCTCTTACATGAAAATCATCTCAGAGATGCCAAAATTCTAGGCTAGATACATGTACAAGTGACTTACTCTAATTCAGCAGAATAAAAAGCCAGATGTGACAGGCTCTGGATACTGCCCAGTTGCCAGCCCTGAGAGTTAGGGGAATTCAGATCTATAACACCACCTGTATCCAGCAGGAGGAGAAGACACAAGCTTTCCCTGGCTGCAAGATGAGGAAAACAATGACTCGTAATTACACCATGCAAGACTGGCAACTAAGCCCTGCACTTAGGTACCACCATGACCTCCTGAGTACAGCTCTAGAGACTCCAGCTCTCCCAACATTTTTGTTGTCTACTCAAACTGCTGTCTGTTGCTCAGTAGATGCTTAGCTACTTAAAAAAGGAAAAACTGGAAAACTTCTTACACTGCAGGACATCCAGGCTTGATTTTGGACCAAAAAAAACCATCCCACTTCTGGTGTTGCTATGTCAGCTCTCTCCTGGCTATGACTGGGACAGATCAAGTGAAGCAGAGTTGTAATGAGCAAAGAGAGCACACAAATGTTCGTTTCAAGTGTCCACTCCAGGGTGAAGGAGGGAATTTGAGTGTCTTGAGCCACTTATTGAGCTCAGTCTAGAAATAAACACAATAAAGATGGAGCATTACCTAGTTGCTTTAAATTATTTTTCTCTCTAGGTTTCCTATCCAGTGTGTATTTCACATTCCACAAAGCCAAACATCGCAACTACTGTCTCTAAACACCTGCTCACTTCCCCATATTTTAAACATCTCAGACACTGTGTAGACCTATTCTCCTGGTCATGAGCAGGAAAAGGATCAGACTAATGTGGGAAGTTACTGACCTGGAGAAACAGAGATTTGAGGAATAAATAGGAAATCTCGGCTGGTGTTGAACATGTGACATGGGCAGGACCTGGCCAAAACTGCTGACTGTCCATGCCAGGATACTCATGCTGCTTGACTATCCTTCACCAATAAAAGGTGAAGGATGGAGCACCAAGTATAGAAGACACTTGAGAAGGCACTTTTACCTCTCATTTTCTCCAAGTTTTATACTTGGCTTGTCTGGATCCATGTGCTGTGAGCTAGTAATCACTTGCATGTTGAGCAATGCTGCTCAAGCTTCACTATTTTCAGTCTATCAAGTCAGGTTTTCTTTGGTTGTCATCTCCTTCCTGCCATCAAAGGCTGGCTACAAAAAGACATTCACCTGTCCTGTAACTGGACTTCCATAAAAATTACTAGAAAGCAAGAAACACTAGAATATGCAGGCTGAATGGTGGTTGGTGCATGTCTTCCAACTGGGAAGAATCCACTTATCCAGCAGGTTTTTGTGATTTGGGTGCCAAGCATAGCATGATTTGTCTCATGAAAAGAAGAGCTTTTTTTTTTTCCCCTTCTGCCTTTGTGCCTCTTGATTCTGAATCACTAAGAGGCCTGTAATCTGAAATTCTGTAATTTAGGCCAGCAAGACGAAAAACATTAAGCTAAGACTTGTCCATGCTGGTTGGCTGTGGTTGGTAGAGGACTCTCTGTTCAGAGCTGTGAGACTAACTGGAACTCAGGCTGCCACAGGGAGTGGGAAGAAGCTGTGGGAAAAAATGTGAGGAAGAACATCCTTACAAAAGGAAGCGCTTTCAAGTGTTGGAAGGTCTTGTACCAGCACAGACTCCATCAATATTGGCTCAGTGTTGTCCCCTTATCATGTATAGCCATTTTGATTACCCATGGCTGTATAACCACCAGGCCAATATAATAGCCAGCTGTGTTCTCTGGGCAGAATGTTTCCTCTCATCACTGGCTTAAACAGATATTTTATGCTGGGTTTGAGAAGAGATAATGTACACAGATACCTTGCAATGCCTTTCACCACAGCATATGGTGTAATGCAGCACTCAGAAGAAGAAAGAAAATCAGTAGAAAATTAATTTGATTTCTGGACAATATAGCCTTGCATGCTTAAAAATGCTTAGCCACCTAGACGTGCCTACAGGAAGATGTCATAGCTTGGGATGTAGGCCTGAGCATCTAGAGGATATACAGTTGTATACACAGGAGCTTGGTGCTACAATCAAGGCAAATTTTTCCACAAATAAACCCAGATTCGTAATTTTAGAGCGGCATCTAACATTTCTCCATGCAGGAAAACTAATCCCAGTCTTTATGAACAATCATGCATAGAATTCTATGTCTTAAACAAAATCACAGCACTCCACTTTATTTAAACAGAATTTATGCTCACTGGACACAGTAACTAGAGGGTTACTGAAATCTGAATAAGAAACATTCTTTCTGCACGAACCATGCTGCTGAAACAGCAGATTGAAATTGACTGCATTTCAAATTATTGTAGAGAGGAATGAAGAGTTTAGCTCTCTCTTATAGGCGAGGGCAACAGCTTCTCTCTCACTATTTCAAAAAGTGAAGTGTTGACTGTGCCTTCTTTCTTTCAGCTTCTTTATTTCAATTATTCAATTCAATTATCCAAACTGACTCCAATGCTTATATACAAAAGCTGCAATTACCTTTTGTGGACCAGTAATAAGAAAAAAGGGAAAACACATCCCATTCTATAACAAAATGGAAGATTTTACAACCTTACACAGAATGGAGGACTCTACTGTTGATGCTTTATTGTACCAGGAATTATGCACTCGATAGTGAATAAATTTTCTTATAATATTAAAATTGATTTATTTCCAATGGAACTTGAAAGATGATTCCTTCTAATCAGCAACTCAGCACCAAAATAGAGTGGGTCTTCAAAACAAGCAAGAAACAATCAGGCTTTGCTATTATTTGATGTAACTGTCTATCCAAGCATAAATTATTCAAGTCTGTTTATTGTATACATTTCCAGCACAGTTGGCATATGGGTATTCAAATAACAAGAGTGTGATTTTTTTTTTTGTTTGGGTTTTTTATTTTTCACTTTGAGATTGTCTTTATTAGATCTTTCCGTATTTTTCTCACTCATGATACTCCTCATAGCTATGTGAAAGGGATATTTTCTTCTATGGCACCAAAGGTGTTGGTATGACAGGCAGGATGGAGTTAGAAAGTTCTTTGGTTACATATTCACCTCCCATTGCTCCCCAATGGTACCTCTCCATTAGAGACAGGGATTTCTAGCTGCCATCAGCCAAGATGAACTTGCCTAATCCAATTGCCTGTGTTACCCTTTTTATCCAAGTCCAAAGCTCCCACTTGCTTCCCAGAAACAGTTCCATTTAAATCATTAAGATTTTACTGGCTTTATCATCACATGCAGATTTAATTTCTCATCCTTTTTTTGCAGAACTGTAATAAAATAGGCAACGATTCTACTAATTTTCAGATGCATTGCAAAAGAAAAATCAATGTAAAGTGAAATGACAAAATTCCAATTTATTACTATTAGGAAATTAGAACCACAGCATTGAATAACATTGCAGTTACCAAACTAAAGAGTCTCCTCATCTATTGCAAATTGAAAAAAGCTATCTTTTTTCTTGCTTAACCTACTCTTTATTTCTTCTAGCAGCAGTATTTTTATTATCTAATCAATACATTTTTTAATGACTGATGCAGAATGAAACATAACTGGTTTCAAGTACCAACTGCTATGACTGCCCGTATGCATTACAGCATCACTTTCACTTTAAACAATTGACCAGTTGCAAAATGGTCAGAACCAAATTAAATCCTCATTCAGAGAGGATTGTTTCTTCAGCTATCTACTATACAAAAATTGTATCTACATTTCTACTTCTAGTAATCCAGCACTATTCTATACCAGGGTAAATGTACAGAATTTAGCTGTAGCAATCATCTTTTAAAACAGAAATATTGGTAGTAGTACCTTCTTTCATAAAAAATGACAAAACTTCTCTAATTCAGTATTACATAATAAAATATTGAAATAGATAATAAAATAAAACAGATGAAAAACCTTGAGATATACATTTCCTATTCTTGTTAATACCCTATATATATTAGTTATTTCTGACAAAAACTACCTCACTAAAATGGTTATTTTCTTTAACAGTGTTTGCTTTTTCCAGAAATTTAAATTTTACAGAGAAAGTTCACTGAAATTTACATTATTTTCTTAAATCACCTTTATGAGAATTCAATAACTATTAAAATTCTGGGGACTGGATGACGACATGCAATTAGATTTAATTCAGTATAATTAGACTGAGCCAATAGCCAACACATTTTCAACCTGACGCAAGTCAGATTTTATTTTTTTTTACCTTGATATGTGTCAGCTATAACAGTTCCGTTAAGATCAGTGTACTTAATTATTCATTTGCCTAACTGAAGCAGCAACATTACTGGGAAAAGTCTGCAGACAAGAGGATAACAGCCTGCACATGAAAATCTGACAGATCATTGGACCCATGCACAGTAACTGCTTTAAGGGTGAAAAATAATTGTCTTTGCTTTATGTGTGCTTAGCAGAAAGTGTTATGATATTGGACTTAAAACCCAACTATGAACAAAAAAAGATACATGTATTAGACTCCAGCTCTGTCCTTGCCTATCTATGCATTTCCCATTCACTCTGGAATACAACTATATACCACAAATGACAGATGTTGGTATTTCCATCATATTGATTTCAACATACCTGGAGCAGGAAGCTACATAGTGCTATTTTTTCACAGAGGTGAGTAATTTGAAATGATCATACACATAACACAGCAATGGCAACTTAAAGGTGAGGCAATCCTATAATGCTTTAAGAAAAACACTTCAGGTTACATATCACATAGTTAATCAGCTTCATGCAAGATAATCACCCTCAGAGTAAGCAAGCAGAATTTAAAACTCTTTTTAAATGTGGCTTACTTTTAACTTGTTTTGATTATATTTATGGTCTTAAAACACAAAAACTATGCCTTTTTTAATTCTCTCTCCTGAAATACTTAGACTGAAATCACTGAAAAAATTCCATCTCTTTTTTCTCTTAACATGATAATGGATTTATTATGTTGCTTCATTATCTACACAGAAGTGTCTTTAGAGCTGACATTTCTATGCACAAAACCTAAATTATGGACCAAATGTTAACTGAAAAAGACTCTCAGTTGTGTCTCCTGCTATCTCTCCCAGCTCAGTCTCTTTTTACAAAGATAGCAACACAAACACTCCATAGAAACAGAGTGAGGAAAAACAATGCATATAGACTCCACAGGCAACCAACATCCCAGCAACTCTCTCCAAAAGTATGGATGACCATTCTGAGGATAAGTAAATGTGAAGAAGCTGTGTCAGAAATGACACTCAATTTGTCACTACAAAGTCGATCAGCCCTTCCAGATTTCTCACAGGCATTGTATACAGAAAAATAGCAGTGAAATTGTGGAAGCAGCTCAGTTGCTACTCTGTGGCCTAAAGAAAAATTATTTCATTTGCCAGACACACAGAAAAATCTCCTACGCATACCAGCATGCTCTGTTTGCATGTAATCAGAGTACACTGAAGAAGCTACAAACTTATATTTAGGCATCACTAAGGAAAACTAGTGATGGAGGGAATAGAAGCAAGCAGACAGTTTAATGTAGGGAAAATGTACCCAGACTGCAAGCCAAAATCTGCTAAATTTATTTAAAGGTAATTTGCAAAAAATGGCAGGAAAGAATAATCAGGAATTATCTTTTATACACTTTTCTAGCTCCTCCGCTGCTTTGACAGACTGTCTAAATTGAATCAGCTCCTAGGGTTTGCCCTAATGAATTAAAGAACAACCAACTGCTGTTAGCTCCAATCCCAGATTCCATACTCTGTGCCATTTCTGCTCTGGCTGGGAAGGAAATGAGTTTACTACAGTCTTCCACTCATGTCTTCAGTAGATCTGCACTTTGAACAGGGTCTCAACCTCATGTTTCAACAACAAACAGCCCATCAAAGAGGTGAAAATGTCACATGCAAAGGTGACATCCTGATCTCGTTATAGTCAATTGCAAAACTCCTCACACATAAGTAGAACCTTTGACCTCTTCAATCAAGGTCCTATAATACTGTTAATACTAGTGTCACCCTCCGAAAATTTTTTATGTCATCTCCTATCATCTTCTTTTGAAACCTTCATTTTCTCCATAATCTGCATCACTATAAATGACATGCATTAGCACAAGGAAGAATGGTTGATCAGCTCTCAGAAGTACTAAAGGAAGTCTCATCACATTAATAGGTTGCTACTGATCCAATCATGTATCTCACTAAAATGCTACAAAAACCTAAGGTTACACATTAAACCTGTACCTTTTTTCACGAGTTTCTAAAGAAAGCCTCTTGACCAAAAAATCCACTTACTAACTTCACTTTCCAGTCAAAAGGAAGCCTTGAACTCTTGTTCCAACTGTTCAAAAGAGAACAATATTTAACCACATTCTCATAGCAGAATTTCTTTTTTTTTTGGAGGGAGGTGAAAGCATATAGCCAGATGGAGTGGAAGACAAGGTGTATGTGACAGCAGAAAATAAATATAAACACTTCACAGTGTTCCAGGAGACTCTGAGTACACAACCTGGATATACTGAGAGCAGTTGAATATTCTCTTAGGTGGTTTCTTCATTCACAGTCTTCATAAGAAGACTTCAAAGAATGTTTGAAGTAGGAGAGCTAGCAGACTAAAAAACATCTAAAAGACTTTACTCTTCTTTGTTATACTCTGCTCAACAGCACTTGGTGCTCTGTGCAGACTGTCCACCTTCAAGCATGGCATGTACACATGCAAGAGGAAGGGACTGCTAGGCTGGAACTACAGTGGGTACCCATAAATTAAACCTACAATTGTAATTTGCAAATGAAAATACCTTTCTCTGCTTCGTACCTTGGTTTGGATTCCCCCTCCCTCAAACTATTCACTCTTGCAGGCTGTGGTCCTGATTGTCACAGGGTTGCCTCTTGACAATGTCTCTGCTCTCTTCCTGTGGATGAGATTCAACTTCAGTCCCCTGCTGCCTCCTGCTTGCTCTGATTTTTATAGAAGGAATACTGAGTACATTGAGAATCCTACGGCAACCTCCAGCTAGATCTCTGGTGCTGACTATGGCAGTCAGGAGGGCAGAGCTAACCCACATTAAAAGACTATGATCTGCTTTAAGTATTGAAAATTATTTTCCATTTCAACTCACAGATCTTTCAATTTATGTTTTCAGAGAATATATAGAGTAATTATTTACATCCCAAATAAAACAGCTTCAACTCCAAATGAAATATCAAAATTCTGCTTAACTAATAGTATGACTTATTAATCAGTGTTGATTGTATTGACTGCCAAGAGGGGAAACACAAAAGATTGGAAGGGCAACCGTATGTATTTTATATTGTCCACACATTCCTATAATTTAAACCTATATATGGACAACTAAAGATAGTTATTATGCATCAGATAGTTACTATGTGCATGCTGCTTATTTCTTATTTTGAACTAGGTTAAATTTTTTTCCTTGGAAGTCTTACATTCATGCCTATAGTTCACCAACCTCTTGTCAAAGCAAGGTTTAGTTCAATAGTTAGGCATCCTGGAGACTTAATGTTAACTGCCAAAAACTTGAATAATCAGAATTTTGTAAAATTAAATGCCTAGACATACAGAATGTCTGTGTCATATAATTTTCTTCATATACTTCTATAAAGGAGATATAACAATGCATATAGTGTTTTAAAATAAAATTTCAGTATCACATTATATCCCTACTTCAAAATAACATGATTCAAGAACTTTCCTGAGAAGAAGTACCATATTAACTTTGTTTTCATGTAAGCTGCAATAACAAATTCTTTAAAGCGTACAATAGCTTGAATTAATTTTATGGTTACAAGACAGTAAAGTTCTGCCTAATGTCTAATTCCTGAATTGTCAGAATTTGGTGCTGTTTACTATGTGGTAGATTTAGCAATATGAAGTTTCATGTTTCCATTTTACTCAAGCACTAGACCTTATCTGGAATACTGCATCCAGTCTTGGTGTTCCAAATAACTGAATGAAGCTTCCTCCAGAGTCTGTCAAAGTGGGAAAGGGCTGGAGAACTTGCCCTGCTAAAAGCTGAGAGAGTTGGACCTGTTCATCCTGAAGATGAGGCAGCCTTAGCAGGGACATAACACCAGCCTGTCAGTGCCTCTGAGGAGCTTTACCAAAAAGATGGAGTCAGGGTCTTCACAGACCTGCATGGCACAAAAATGAGAGAAAATACTCATGAATTGAAGCTGGGAGGCTATGATTCAACATAAAGAAGAAAAAGTGCTATCAGGATAACTAAGTATTGGGTATGGCCATTCAGAGAAGTTGTGGAATTGGTTTCCTTGGAGTTTTTCAGGCAGAATTGAACAAACCCCTAAACAACATGGTCTAAATTCTATGTTGACTCTATTTTGACCAACAGGTCCCTTCCAAATTCTGTGATTTAGTGAAAACATGAGCATTACAAAATGTAACAGGAAATTAAACTGTCAGATTGAGCTTAATATAACCTAGGACACATCACTGAAGCTTTTTAAAAAAGGAGATGGAGTATTACCACCCTTGGACAACACAATAAAGAGATTTCTGTGGGCACAAACTATTATTTTGATCACATTTACTGAAAACATCTAAACTCAGACTGAAAAGGATACAGAGAAGGACACAGAGATATCTGATAGAATAGAGATATTCTCACATGAAAATAAACCAGAAGAGTGAATTCAGGCTGACTAAATATATACTCAGCAGATGTATGATTTCTCTTTGACCAAGAGGTAAAATGAGGAAAGTTATCAGATAATTTCTATTTACATAGGTATAAATTGACCCATCTATTCACACACTTACCGAAACTTCTCGTTACAAATATGCAAACACCTATATATATCCCTTCCTGATTTACTTGCACAACTTACAGCTCATGACAAGCATCAAAGCCAACAATAAAGGTTCCTTAAGGGGAAAAAGAAGGCAGGGGAGAGATAGAAATATAAAAATGGGGAAAGGCAACTGGAAAAGCAAAAGGAGAAAATGAAGAAGGGAAAGGGAAAGTTCCAGTGGCTAGTCAAGAAGAGAATTGTCAGGGTTTCCCCATTAAGCATCCTCTCCCAGGTCTCCTCTCCAGTGTATCAGGTGATGCACCATTACTACTTTTCCCACAGAAACCACATATATTTCCCCATGACCTGTTCAAATTCCCTTGTGCCTGTCCCCCCCTTTTGGTGTCATTAGACCCAAATGAAGTGGTTTTGGATCAAAGGCTGGTGTTGCAAACAAACTGGCTCTTAAGCTTTGCATGTATTATCGGGGAATGCTGAGCAAATACTTGTCTTTCTCCTAATGCAAACTAAAAGCTGCAAAAAACAGTGCAAGAAAAGGCTGGTGAAAGGGCTTGACTCTTACAGCAGTGTCAATCTGACATAACAGAAGCAGCACAGTGTGGGGGTACAACGCCATGAGAATAACAGTCTTCATGTATCTTGCATGCACACAAGGTTGGCATCCTTCAGGGCTGCCAATTTCTCTTGTGCACTGGACATCACCTTTTCAAAATACTCTTTAGACCAGGTCTTCAACTCTCTTGCAGGTTAAAAACGCGTGGAAACAAAAGCTGGACTCAGTAAACATGACAGTAGAGGCTCCTGCATGCTCAGACTAAACCAGAAAATCAGACTCAAGTCTGAATGAAGCCCCAAGAGTGACAGTCATCCTTTCTAGAGAAGGAGCACTTGGTATTTTGAACAGAAATAAAATGAAAGACTGAACGTCTCAGGGCAGAAATCAAATAAAGAGACACAGAATCCATCATCTTCAAAACTGAGGAACAAAGTGCTAAATGAAAGACATACTGTAAGGAGTCATCTTCTTACTGGCACTTCTGAGCTACCTTCACTAAAAAGTATTTAAGTTTCTTAAACAAAAATAGTTTACAGTTATGCAATACAATTATAACAAACTATCCTGATAGTTGTTTGATATCATAGACAAACTTCAACAATGTATCATGATTTGTGAATGACCAATATTAAGATTATATTGAAAAATATCATTAAAAATAAATTACTGGAAAATAAGAACAAATATTTGCTTCATATTACCTTTCCATCTGATAACATCATACGTTGAATTAATGCTAATTAATTCAAGCAAACATCTGCTTGAAGGTTGTGTAACAAAAGTTTTCAATCACTTTTCCCCATAAGGAATGTCAAAATTGCTTATCACCTTGTCCACCCTAACTGGGTAAGAATGCACGAACAGTAAAATCTAACCAAACCAAGGACCTGTTCAGAATCCAACACCTTTTTCTCAGATGCCCAACAGCAAATGCATAAGGAAAAGAGAGGAAGTGCAATGCAACCATGAGAACGGTACCTTCTTGAAACACTCTGAAGCTTCTAGAATATTTGCTGGTTAGGGACATTCTGATTCAGAAGCATTTTATCCCTGCTTTGTAGCCTTTGATATGTTTGAGTTTTTTTATCTAGGAATTTGTCCAAATCTTTTTTTGAACTCATGTTAACTTTTTGCATTGACAAACTTCTTTGGCAGAAAGTTATGCAACGATATATTGTACAAAAATGGAGAAGTATGGAGAAGTGTGCGTATGTCCTCACAGGAAAGGTCTAGGCTGGCCTCAAAGTATTGAAACACTAGTTTTGAGCAGTAGATAAGCACTATTTCACTGGAATTTTTTAGCTGCTTGAAGATGAAGCTACAGATTAGCAGCAGAAATAAACTTTGTAATTTATTGTTAAAGTTGTATCAATAAATTCAACACTAGTGCAGTCATACCCAGCACTGATGTTCGCAACATGACACATTCATTACAAGTAAGTTACACTGAATAAAGAAAAAATTATTTTGTCATGTATGATCATCCTGATTTAAAAACTCAAAACCAAAATGAGAAAATGAAAGGTGATTTCATCAAGTAATGTTAGCTCTAAAATGCCTTACTCATCTATCAGTTTCAACAAACAATATAACCTTAGGTGATTCAGCAATACAACATTCTCTGCCTATTTATCTGGAAATCATTACTGAAGCCTTGAAGTATGACAAATAGGTTTTATCATAAAATAGCCTAATGTTCTGTCTTTACATGAGAGCTGCCTTTAACTCAACAGATGTATTATGTACTTTCTACTTAATTGCAGCAACCTAAAGAATATTTCCTTACTTTTGAGGAGACTGAAAAACACTGATGAATACTTAATCCTTTAATTTGAATTTATATGTAAAGTTCATGTAAATGGCCTGTCTATAGGACACAGCATATAATCCTCAACAAATCTGGAACTCTTTTGTAAACGGGAAAAAGCCTCACTCCTGTGATGCACTAAGCTCTCTCATCTAAATGGCTCAGCCATGCAAGCCTGCAAGCCACTGCAAGCCACAAGTACTTTCTATAGCAGTTCGAAAACACACACACCCTAAGCAGGTTTCAATTAGCTAGTTTGAATACTGATGAATATAAAACAACTCTGGTAAATATGTGCTTAATTTACCAATTTGGAGATGATTAGACTACATCCGAACTCTTTTGTCATTTTTCATTGGTCATAGCTGTTCATGCACAACAGGATTTGATTACTTTCAAAGCTATATTTTGCCTACTAAGCATTAGTTGAATATTAAGAAACTTACTACTGCAAGTAGTAAGTAACTTACTACTACATTTAGGTACCGTCAGTATACATGGTAACTCATACCAGGATTCATATAGTTTTCAGGACAGGTAAACTTAAATTTGATACATATTTTATGTATGCAAGTAATATTTTTAACAGTAACCTCTATGGGGCTATTTCATGTAGTGAGATAAAGAACTAAAAATTATTTTCCATTTTACATGCTTTTTAGAAAGCATATCATTTTTATAACTGAATCTCTTTTCAATGTTATTTTTAACAAGAAATTAGAAAATACATATGGTACTTAATCATAGTATTATCTTCTTTTCACTGAAATAAATTCTAATAGGAACAACTGCTCTAAATGAAGCATGCACTGACTTCCAGCAGTGAAGACACTATTTTGCTTTTGTTTTTAAAACTGGCTGCTCTGGGAGCAGGAAGATTCTGGTGAACTGAAGATTCACAGCAACTTACAAATTACTGCTCCCATTTAGTCATAAAGGCCAAGCTTCATTTGTGGAAAAGCAATTCACTGGAAAACCAAACACTGCTGTTTTCAAAACTAACATTTTAAAGTCAGATTCAAAACATTTGGGTGCATTACACATTCACACAGACTTACAGAAGAATCTGACACTGAGACCAGTGCTTTGGGTAGGCTTAACTATGGTGCTGTGTTTGCATCAAGTTAGTCACCAAGCTGTATAATGGCATGTTTTTCTCTTTTTTGGAATTCTGAACTGACAATGAGATTTTTGTTAAAAAGACAGCTATTTCAATATTTATATGAAGAAACTGGCACCAGTGGTACATAAACATGACTTGACTGCAGCCTTTCTCTGGAGTCATGACATGTTTATTCCCAATGTTTTGGATCACATCTTTGCCATGACAATGAAAGAGGTGTTAAAATAGTATATTATTTGCATCATTCATGGTAGAAAGTTCTATACAGTTAAGACATAGCTGCTCTACACAAATAACAATGCAACTTAAGTGTATGAAGGGATGGAATTGTCTTCCAAGACTGCTCTGGTGTTATGACAGAGAACAAGCTGACATCCCTTTCTGAACAAAGTAGGTATTCCTGGTACAAAACATGTATGGGGCCACTGATACAGGGATGCATTGGACATGAGAGAAAATTTAGAGACACTCAGCAACCAGATAACTTCAAAAGATATAAGGATGCTGTTGTGGAGCTAGATGTGTGGGGAGAGGAGATGGGAGTAGGAAAAGACATTTGAGTACGACAGGACATTGGAAAAACCTTCATGTGAAATACCTTCCTTTCTTGTTCATGAGTTCTCATCACAGCTACAGGCCTTTGTGAGCTTGCAAATTAAATCCTGAATAACTGTCACAAAACTATTCTTCTGTCACAGAAAACAAAATGTTAAGGAACTAAAGCTGACAATGTTGAAAGACAAATCTTTAAAATTCCTCAGTTTCTGTGTCAGCGCCTTGTTCTGTGCTGTTTGTGACAGAAAATCTCAACAGCTTTTGCATCGAAAAAGCACATTCATGCATTTTCATATGTCAAAAGGTCTCCACAATTCACCTCACTACTTCTTTTTCAAAGGTCGGTTTGTTTTAAATATTTATCTACACTTAAATTCTCATGTTGTTTAACAGTGGGTTTAGACCTCTTCAGAGTACTTAAAAATATAAACTGCTATGGGCTCGGGGTAGATATTAAAAGATGAATATGCATTTTGTGCATCACGAGTAATACCTGCTTTTTTTTCTATAAGAGTGATAAGCATGAATGATTACTGATTGCTATTATGTTCCATTTCATATCAAAACCCAGACATTTTAGACGAGTCAAAACAACTGTACCTTTGCTGGAAACTACCTTCCTCATGCCCTGCGCTGCCAACCGGGAAGCTGCCGGCCGGGATGCATACAGCGCTCTGCCACCGTAAATACAATTATGCAAAATTCTGGCCACCCACCCGGCACGGGAACGGGACGGGACGGGACAGGACGCACCCTCCCTCCGGCTGCCGCCCGCTCCGGGCGGTCCGACACCGGCCCGGCGGCGCTGCCCGAGGCGGGCGCACCCCGACGTCGCCNGGCCGGCACCCGCGACTCGGCCAGGGCCCCGCGGGGTTCGCAGAGGATTCCCCCGGACCCAGAAACGCAGCACCCGCCTGGCAGGGCAGGCGCTCGGGGAACCGCTCTTCCACTCACGCTCCCGTGAAGTAAAACTTGCCAGGGGCGGCTGTGCCCTCCCTCCCCCGCCACCTTGCCAGCCCTTACACGGTCCAACTTCCCGAAACCTTCCCGAAGATCCCAAAAATACCGCCCCGGCAGGTCGAGGACAACGTCCGGGTGGCGGGACCGGCCGGCCCC
>VZTB01004465.1:1970955-2015368 GCA_013397245.1 Thryothorus ludovicianus
GAGCCCGAGCGGAGCGGCTGCCCCGGCCCGGGCCCGCCGAGGGAGCGGCCGCCGGGGAGCCCCGCGGACTGCGCGGGCCTCGGCAGCCTTCCCGCCGGTGGCCCCGGGCAGTCCCCGGGGAGAGGACACACCTGCCCGCCCTGCCAGCCGCGGGCCGCAGGGGTGGAGCGAGGACACGCGTCTGGGACGGCGCCGCGCGGCTCCCTCCGCGTCCTGGCTTTGGCCACGGCGAGAAAGGAGGTGGCACAGGCTGCGTGTGTGATTCTGCTCCCTTAGGCTGTCACAGCCCGGGATGACTGCACATTTCTCTAGCGCTGCTTTCCTCTCATGGTCTTCTAATCAGTCTGAATGTTTCTTGGTATCTTCAGCTCACCTTTCTGAATGCGCGCTCAGTCTCTTTGGTAGCAATCAAGAGTCCTCCGAATTCTCTTTTCTTAATACGGTTTTATACAGCATAAAAAGCACTTTAGTAATCTCTCTTAGCCACATTTATTTCTAATCTAAATTTTTTGATAGATCTCTTCATTACTCAGAAGAGAAAGTGCTACCTTTTACTCGTCCCCTTCCAGGGAAAGGTTAGGAGTTTCGATATCTCAGCAATCAAAGAAAAAAAATAAAATAAAAAGAAAAAACGTCTCCCATCTTCCACCTAAAGTCTTTGGAAGTTTCATGCTGCATTTTAATTGATTTCTTTATTTTTTTATTGATTGTATTTATTCTTTCCAGATTATTTTGCTTTCAGATATGCTTTTCTGAAACGAATGTTTAAAATTGTTGGCTCCAAGGTTGGCGATGAGCTAGTTAAGTTAGAAGAAGGTAAAGCTGCTAAAAAAAGAGGTTTGGAATTTGGGCCTGAATGTCATTTACTGCTCAAGGAATAAAACAGATGAAAACTCAACTGTGGTAAGCAGTGGGTTTTGTGACCCTCAAAATAAATCTCACTTCTCAAAACTAGAAATAGAACTGTGTCTTGGAGAGGAATCTCATTAGTTTGTTTTGGTTTGTGTTTTAGTTTGGGAATCAGTTTCAGTGGTATTGCTGGATGTTAAGTCATGGAGTGCCATGTGACAGATCCAAGTCCAGACTGGCTAATGAAATCACACAGCACTGTTTCCCTGACAGATCAATACACATCAAACTAATCCCTAACTTTTGTTTCATTATATAGTCTTGCCCTATGTCTACTCAAAGAAAGCATCAGCCTTATAATTAGGTTTTAAAGACAAGTCCAGTGCTATGTTGGGGATTCCTGAATTTATATTGGAAAATAACAGGCATCTCTGAGACACCACCATGTTTTGGTTACTGCTGTGCTTGCCCCTCTTATTTCCACTCAGTGCTAATAAATATAATGAAGTGGTGGTGCATGGTAGTTATATTCACCACTCCTTATCTTGTTTTTGCTGTATCTACTCATGCTGTTCCATTTCTTCATTATCTACTTCTAATCCTGCAGACCAAGAAATGATTTATAGGCTTGACTGATCTGCTGGAGTGAATATGTGCAGTTCTTCATTCAAATGTAGCATTTCCTATGTTATCACCGTCTCTCTGAGTTATTACAAACATTTACTGAAAGTCATGGCGGTGACAAAAGAATGTGCTGTGCCTGCATTATAAGCCTAATTTATAAAACTTGAGATGGGGTGCTGAGATCTTTAAAAGATTTTTATCCCTAAAAAGAGACACACATCATCCTTGCAACTTCTCTGCCACATTGTGAACTACTGTCTGCTGACTTTGAGGGCTCTGATGCCCTTCATATATTCTCTAATTTACAATAATTACTGGAGTTTTGAATGGAAAAAGCTTGTGTATTTATCACACAGATCATTAGAAAGGTCATTTTTGGAAGGGCTACAAACAGTTTTCGGAATAACACTGAAAAAGAAAAATTGTCTTCCTCATGGTTCCTTGCTTTACATACTGCCTAGTGAAAGCACTAGGAGAAAAAAAACCATAATTTTTTTTTCTCTTTTTTCCCTTAGTCAAATAGAAACACTGAAAATATTGAAAAATAAGATACATAAAACACTGTAACATTCAGTAAACCCTTTGGCACATATTTTAGTATGGTTTCTGTGGAGAAATAGCTTTTGGAAATTTCATGCTTTCATTGGAAACTAACTTAGGTATTAAAAAGGCCCTGAGGTATAACAGCTCATCAAGCAGTACCCAAGACATATCAAGTGGTGAGCAGTTCCCTCACTATGATCCTGAAAGGGGACATCTAGGATGTTCTGTACTGTGTGACCATTAAAAATTAAGGTGATATTCAGCTATATCCCTTTCCAATCCAGTTCATAAATCATCATTTCACAAAAAGTGAAACCAATCAAGATGAACAGAAAAACCCTTGGACATTTAACAAGACCAAACCGGACTTCCAATATACACATGCTTGTTAAATTGTGGATCTCAGATTATTTTACTAAGAATATTTGCATTAAGTCCTTCTCTAAAATTTCAAGGTTTGTCCTCCCTAAGAAGGCCGTCAAAATTTTGTGAGGTGAAGGGGTGTAACTTATTTGTGATCTCTGTTAGTTAGACTGAGAATTAATTAGAATCTTTTCTTTTGGGTGAAACTTCCAGTCTTTTAGCAAGTATCTTGCTCAGTAGCTCATAAACATTTTTACATGTTTTAGATTGGGTATAATTGTTGATTTTATTTACAGAAAGTGGTTAGGTTTTTTTCCTGGGAAAAGATCAGTCGTTTACTTGATTGGTTTTACACCATTTGTAAATAACCTCTTAACTGCTACAGTTAATTGCAATCTAAGTAAATTAACACAGATGCCAACATTTTCAAGATAATAGGATTTTTCAGACTAACATTAAAAAAAAAAGAATTGTTTTATATATACTTAAATGCCTTATGAAATTATGTTTCCCACACACTGGAGATAATTTAATGTGTGATTAGCTCTTTCAGTGCCTGGGCTTTCAGGAATGTGTACACATAGCTACATTCAACAGGACTATTCAGGTGGTTAAAATTAAACGTGTTATGACACATTTGTTTTAGTGCCAGTGGTTAGCCAATATTTGGAAATTTGTGGGCTATTTCTTAAAAACATGATAGATTCAAGTGGGGTTTGATCCTGACCTATTTGTATGCAGAGAAAATAGACATGTCTTGTTTCTGTGAATGCAGTAAGTCATGAAATGAGGGACCATACTGGGCTGGTCACTCATAATGCCCAGCCTCCACACAACCATGCAAAGTGGTTCTTTAACTCACACAAGCAAGGGTGTTTAAGTGCCCCCTAATGCTGTGGTGAGCAAACAGTCATATAAAAAGGGAATCCAAGTACTGGAGCTGAAGCTGAGTCCTGTTCTTGCTTTCCTATACTGCTCTTGATCCTGGATCCTCTTCTGTCCATACCATAAATGCCTCTGTTGCAATTTTGCCTGCTTTTTGTCTAAATCATTTTTCCCCATTTTTAATGTTGCCTAACTATTTGAACTTTGTCTTGAAGACATTGGTTTGTCCCATTATACTGGTGCAAGGGATTCCTCAGGTATCCTAACCCTGCTCTGATCTCTGACTTTGTCTTTTACTCATTCTGAAGCATTTCTCAAAGTCAGCTGACAATAGACTCCAGTGATAGTCTTATCTAGAGTCTTGTTCAGGCAGAGTAGTAAGTTCTGTCACATCATCTCTGTTTACATATTCATGGTGTTTTCTTACTGTCTCCTTGATTTTCTGATGCCCTTGCTTCTTCCTGGCATAAATATATACAGTTCCAGCAAAGGACTGCATTTGTATTCATACTTTATTGTACAAATCTTGGCTTACAGACTAAATACCTTTTTCTGTCTTATGCTGGTTCCCAGTTTGGAAGGTTGTTTGTATTCTTTGCCATTACTAAGCTAACAGGCATTAAAGTTTTCCTTTACTTACCCTGAACAAAATGTGTATAGAAGGATAGATCACAATTGCATCAAGAACAGCCCATAGATCATAAATATATCTAGCTTACAAAATTCTAGATGCATTAGTCTTTGCAAAAGTGCTTAATAATTGCAAAAATAAGATGACTGGCCTTTGCACTTGATATATTTTATTTGTTGCTCATAATCATTGTTAGACGGTAAAGAATGCTACAGAGGTGAATTTCTTTAGTTCCTAACTGAACAAACTGTGTTTAAGTTGAGAAAAGGAACTTTTTGAGGAACACCCCCTCATTAAACCTGTCCAGGCTGTGCTTGTTCATAGGGTTGCTCGGGTCAGGTTTAGTTATGCATTTATTACAATTAACTGCAATAACAGATAATATGTGATTTTGAATGAAGGAGTGAGTCTGGAATTACACACATCTTCCTCATTATAATGATTCATCAGGTAGGATTTGTTTCGGCTTTCTGATTTATCTTTTTCTTCTTATTATCCCACTCTCTGTAGTGATGACAGAGGTGTGATGGGGAAAAGGCAGAAGTTACTGCTGGGAGCTTTTGTCAAAAGCTTGATGCAGGCAGCCTGGACCTGATGATGATTCATTGATGATCAAGTGCAACAAACAACCCCATGAGAGTATCTGAGCAAGCCATTTCCTAGGGTACAAAACAATTTGGTGACATTATTATTCCTTCCTGTAATTTCTTGTTCTGAATTGCTAATTTCCAGTATTGTTTCTTGCCTGAGATCCCACAGCTTAGTACCAGAGCAGCATGAACCATGATGTTCATCATGGATAGAGAGCTTTTCCTGTGATTTTCAGCCAAGAAGAAAGGTCCTGGATTTTCAGACAGAGAGGGACTTCCATGATATGGATGGCTATTGGTTAAAAATAATCTGACCTGTTACTGATAATCTGGTGGAAGTGGAAGAGAGGGGCTTAGTCCCCTTGTCTTTTATGAATTTTTGCAAATGCTGTATGCACTTCCCGCTTACAGGTGTTACTGTCAGGCTGTGTAACTCCTCTTTCAATTTAAGGTAGGGCCACAGACACCCTACAATTATCAGTTCTACTTGGCAACAGCCTTGTCAGCTCCCTTTTGATGTTCATGCATTATCAATAAAATAACACTGGTTTCTGAAAATGACCAGTTCCATTTACATTTCATAATCTGTTGAAAGGAAAAACGTTTGTGACAGAGTAAGAGAAGGAAGGAGCTGTCAACCCTGTTTTGTGATTACTGCCCACAAATGTTCTCACATTTTGCTTTAAGAAAGTGTTCTGACAAAAATATTAGCACTAATAGTACAGTATACATATGTTCTCAGAGTATAAATAGTGCAACTTCATCTCATGAAATAGCTCAGGGCTCTATCCAATGACTTTAATGAGGTTTGAGGTTGCTCAGCACCTCACAGCAGATACTCAGCACACCAAGGAAGGTGACATGGTAATCAGGTGAGGTGAAAAGCACCATCCATACTCATCCAAGCCAATGGGAGTCACAGAGCCTTGGCGCCTGCAGCATCAAACTTTTCATTCTCCAACGAATACAAAAAAATCATTTCTTTCTCTATCACACTGGATCAGCATACTCCAACAGATGCATCCTCCAAACCACAATATGTATTGGCATTCTGCTTTCAGAGAAGTGAAACTTTTTTGCCCTAACTTAGGTGACTGCATTGCCCTCAGCTCCCTGCTCAAGCAACAGAGAGGAATAGTTTCAGAGAATAGCATTTCATTCAACTACAGCTACTGAATACACCTGCAGTGTTTACTCTCTGTTATTCAGTCTTTACAGGTTTCTTTTTTTATTACATTATGTCTTACAAGAGAGTTTTCACCAGTTAAGTGGCCAGAAAAAAAATCTTACTTGTAGACCACCAAGGAGACACATCTACTCTGGATAGATAAATTCTGGATTTTTAGTTATTATTAGTTTACAAATTCATGTGTCATCAAGGTGAAGTATTGTGTTCAAGAATATCAAAAGGTGATACCTTTTAAAACTGTAGTGTTTTGCAATTTTAACACTATAGGATGAATTGAACATCAACAATGGTAATACATTCAATTTAGAACATTGATAGAGTCCTGAAAAATCTGAGGGTGATTTCAGGGGAAGAGTCAGAAATGGGATTTAACAAGGGGTGTTTTTGGCTTACAAAAAAATTTTATTAGTAATTAGTCTGTTTCAAATATTCCACTCTGGTTTTTTGTGTGTCCTCCACAGTTCCATTCTTTTCTTTTTGATCAATCATCATGATTATTATCTCTCAGCTACAGAAATTCAGGAAATGTTGCTGAAAAGAGCCTACTATTTCTTTCTCATGTAACCGAATAACTTTGTTGAGGTCACTTTACTGAATGAATTCCCAGTTTCTGAAAGCTTTCACACAATCTGTTGTACCCTAAAGAAAAAAATGTACTTGTTCACTGAATACCACCTATTCTGTAGGAGTGACATATTCTACATTTTGTAGCCTTGTACATTTTTTGTGTTAATGGTTATTAAAAAATTATGCAGTACAGCATAAAATCTTGCATATGTATATATAAAAATATATGGATACCTGCATATGATCTCTAGCATACAGGTGTGCCACATAAATATATATATATATCATATATAAGTATGTATAAACGTATGTATAATATTTAAGCATGAACATACAGATATATTCCAGGTTATAGTGAAAGCTCCCTCTTCATCCCCCTACACAAAGTGAAAAATTTTATCTCACATTCCTGTGGTCTTAAAAAGATTTAATGATTATAACAAGATTCACCTGTATATGACCCTTGAAACTCCTCCTATTCCACTGAGTCACAGTACTAGAATTGCACAAGAAGAGAAGTAGACAAAGGCTGTTTTTTCTGGATTTCTGTCTTTATATGTAAGGGGGAGGAACTCTGATCTCTGCCCTTAATCTTTTCTACATAAAATGTGGCTACTAGAGAACATTCACTGATTTTAAAAAGTGAGACTAATAAAATAATAGTAATATTATTTGTTACAGAATTCATTCAACACACGCATTTATTTGTTGAAGCCTGTTCAAATGGAAAGCTTTATAGCATTTTTTCTTGAGAGTTTAGATCATGCAACTTAAGTAATCTATAATCAAAACTAGAAAATCTTAAACTCACCCATAAAGATTCATATTAAGCAAGGAGGTATTATCAAAAAGTTTCTATTTATTTATTGTTAATTGCAGAACTTAATACATGAGGTGAGGGTCTGTAGTGATGCAGAGTCCCCAGGCAGGAGCAAAGGAGACTCGTTTCATTCCAAAAGCCCGGCCTTTTAAAGCTGTTAGTGAGTTTACAGCTACATAGTTTTAAATGGTAACAAACATAATTCAACCGACTGCCATACACACCAGTGTGAACAGGTAATGGTTAAATAACTTGTTTTTCTACCTCTAATTCATCTGAATCACTTTTTCATAGTCCTTTTCTGCTTAGCCTAAGTAGCAGACCTGAGCCATGATTTTACAAGCCTTCCTTTTGTAAGGTTTTACCTATATGCAACAATAAACTTTCAAAGCTATTACGGCATAGAACAATTATTATCTTTCTAATCTGTCAGTAGCATATATGTAAGACAAAATTTGAGTACTCTATTTCCCAGTTTTTCTCTCCAAACCTTCCCTAGTGAGTTTGAATTTGTATAGCTTCTTGTCTAGGATGAAACAAAGGATAATTGTCCATTCTCTAGAAAGCCACAATTTGGTCATCTGCCAATGCCTTACAAAGGTATTTGTGCATTTTTTGATGGTTTTTTTTTTATGTTCTGAAGCCACTGTAATTTTAGAGTACAGACAGTTCTTGGCATAATAGAAGAATCTATGAGTAAACTACTTCATTAAGATGACTCAAACCCATTTTGTCTTTTAAGGTGATGTACTGGCCAGCAATTACCAAACTTTTGGTTATCTTGAATTAAAAAGAGATTTTTTCACTATTGTATCCTATAAAAATTGTCATGCTGTTATAATTCTGTGCCTGTAGCCGTGGCTGATGTCTGGCAGGATTTAGTACAAAGCTAAATACTGTCAGCACTGCTGAAACAGAGTGATGAAGCATTATTCCTGGTAGCATGATAAAGAATAGGAAATCATAGATTTGTAGAATCATAGAAAGGTTTGAGTAGGAAGAGACTTTAAAGATCACTTTGTTTCAAAGTCCCTGCTTTTGGCATGATGACGGCCACTAAACCAGGTTGTTTAGGGCCCATCCAACCTGGCCTTGAACACTTCCAGGCATGTAGCTTCCACAATTTTTCTGGGCAACCAGTTTCACTGTTCCAATTTCCAGTGGCTCACCACCTTCCTAATATCTACTCCAAACCTAGCCTCATACAGTTTGAGGCCATTACTCCATGTCCTATCCCTACATGTTCTTGTAAAAAATCAGTCTCCAGGTCTCCTGTAGGTCCCCTTTAGCTACTGGAAGGTGCTGTAAGGTCTCTCTGGAGCTTCTCTTCACCAGGATGAAGAAACAAAACTGTCTCAGCCTTTCCTCTTAGGAGAGGTGCTCCAACCTTCTGGTCATCTTTGTGGCCCTCCTCTTACTCCAACAGGTCTGTGTCCTTCTTATGTTGAAAGTGAGGTACACTTTCCTGTTTCAGTCAGTGGCAACTTCACCAGACTGCAACAGCTTCTCAAATATGGTGGATAGTGGCATAGTCACCTAATCTGTCTGTTCCCTCAGGACCTGCAGAGGCATCTCATCAGGTCCCATGCACTCATGCACCTCCAGGTTCTTTACATGGCCTTGAACATATTTTCTCCTACAGCAGGTGGTTCTTCTTTCTCCCAGTCTCTGTCTTTGCTTTCTGTGGCTTGGCTGGTGCAGCTGGAGCGCTTGCCAGCTGAGACTGAGGCAGATAAAGTCATTGAGTACCTCAGCCTTCTCCATCTTACCACTACTCCTGTTTCCATCTAGTAGGGCAGACTTTTCTCCTAGACTTCTCTTATCATTGAAATGCCTGTAGAAGTGGTTTTTTGTTGCCCTTCATGGCCCTGGCCAAGTTTTATTCTATCTTTAAATCTATTAGCTTTGCTAACCTGATCCCTGTCTGCTTGAACAATTTCTCTGTGTTCTCCTCAGTTTCTTTGTCCATGCTTCCACCCTCTGTAGGGTGATTTTGTCCGGGACCCCCTTGTTCATCTGCATGTTTCTGGGTGTTTTGTTGGGATACATCACTCCTGAGTTTGAAGGAGGTGATCCTTATCTTGAGTCCATGGAAAAATCATTTTCTTTAGAACCGCATCAGAACGCCAGTGCTAATAGAATCATCTGAATGAAAATTATTTTGCTAAGTGTAGTGAAGTACTTTTTTAGCAGAAACTGAGGACTGGTATCTAATTTAGCATCTCAGTGCTTCTTCATATTATTGACTGATGACTATCTCTGTTAATGAAGACTGATCGGTAGTAGCCCCTGTAAAAATACACAAAATGTGTCAGATCTGCTTGTGACATTTGAGTTGAAGAAAAGTCATTTATTGAAAGGAGCCTTAAAGTGCTCCCATCTAGATGTGAATATTTTGTTATTGCATTTTAATTTTTCCCAAGTCTGGTCAATGGGCTCCCTTACAGACATTATCTGAGAATATGTTGGTTATTTTATCCTGATGGGATATTTTTTCTTATTTTTTACTGTAATTAGAAATAGTTGAGTAGATATAGGAGAACAAGTCTGACAAATCTCAAACAATTATAATCCTAAAGATTACTTTTTTGACACTAAAAAGAGTTGAAATTGTTGGTGCTTCTAATTTTCTGATAAGCTTCATAACAATCAGAATTACTGCCTAAAGCTGTAAAATTAGATGGTGTACTTCCAGAGCAATCCAATAATGTGAAGATTACTTCTGAGGTAGCTAATTTTTTTTTTTTTGTTATTTCTGAATGTATACGTACAAATATGAAATTTTCTTAAAAAGAGTCAGAAATATTTCTTGACCAGATAATCATTTTGCAGTATTTTATTTCCAACCAGGATTCATGGGTTAAATTATTGTGAAGAAGAGACACAATAATTTATTCACACATAGTCAGGTAGAATTTATTCACATATAGTACATTAACCCATTAACTTAAGTAGAGACATACAAGCTCAGCTGAGTAAGGAGCTGAACAAATAAAAAAAAAATGTTGACATGTTACATTTCAGTAGTTTATGGGCAAATTAATTATGCATACCTGAGACATCCTGTAATCTTTTACCCCCTAGGATTTTTTTCATAGAAGTGAATAGAAGGGAAGATACCTAGGAATATTATTCATGAACAGCTCTGAGATGCAAGGTGATGGTCCCTGTTCTCAAAGCTGTATTTGAATAGAGTATAAATGAACAAAATAACTGTTGCTTTCCCAAATGAGGCAATAAATGCTGGTGTCTTGGAGCACAGAGATAGTAAATTTATTTTCACATTTGTGAAATAGCAAGCAGTTATTTGAATGCATGTCATTAAGGCCAAGTGAATGGTCTGTAACCAGACAGAAGCAGGAGAGCTACTCATTCAGAATTCAAGGGTAAGCTGTATTACTCGAGATAGAATCTCACAAATATTCTTGAATATTTTATGATCTTTAGGAATGAACACAAGTTCATCTATATGCTAGTTACATAACACTGTCACGCTTATGAAAATAGAAAGTGCTAAAACTTCAGCTCTGCAAAAGGTATAGCTGCCCACAGTGTTCCAGTTTATGGGCTCCGTCCTCCAACGCAATGAGCACTTTGGTCCCGGTCCAGCAAACAGCTCATAGATCTGCTTAACAGTTTGCACGTGAGTAACTGTCTTATGCTAAACTGCTACTATAGCTAAATTAGAGAATCACAAGGTCCTGATATCATAGATTACATCTCTTCCTCACTGTCTCTATGAAATGTTAGCTTTACACTTACCTAATTCACTGGGGTTTTGTACACCACCATTCATAAAAGTTAGTCTGTAACGTGTCATGCTCCAGTGAGAGAGGAAGGACTACAAAATGGATAAGCAGATTTTTTTTCCTCTTACCAGTTTCTTCCAGGAGGAGATGCTTCAGGGAGCTTGAAGGGATTATTGGCATTTGGAGCAGATACTAAAGGAGCTGTAGCTGCCTTCCCTCCATTAACTGTATATAGTACAATGTATGCTGGACATCACCTAACTGAGAGATGTTGCCTCTCTCTTTCTCACCTCTTAATCAGGCTTTTCAGAAAGGGTGAATGCAAAGCTTTTCACTATCTCTGTTGATTTAGGCAGTGGCAGTTGACAATCCTTATGCTGCACTCATACACACATTGAGGCTACTCCAGCATGCTCACCTTCAGAGCTTCCAAAAAAGTTCTGTCTGACCCAGCCAGGATTCTTACCCCTGGCAATATGATTCTTCTTACCTCTCCTTCCCCCATGCTGCTTGTCCTCTTAACATCAAAAACAGTTTGAAATCCACGTCAGGTTTGGCCTTTAATGACACATGAAATAGTTTATCATCACATGAATTGTGCTTTGTGATGCACAGTATTATTACTAATACTTCATCAACATTTTCCGCATCTCACATGATGAATGTGGGCTAGTTCATTATCCCATTTTCTGTGTGCATCATGAAGCTGCTCCCTTCAATCAGCATTGTTGCAATCTCAGTTATTTGCTTTCTTGCTGTCTATCCATCCGTGTATAATACGACACATTTCCTAGTCTCATCTCAGTATGAAAACACCAAAAGAATTCTTACATCTCCAGAGCACCGTAGGTTACTTTTTACCTAAAACAATGTTCAGATGGCTGTCACAAAGAAAGTTAAAGTGAAATGTCAAAAGCTGTAAGGATAAAAAGCTGCACATGGTAGATACAAGATTCAGTGCACGGCAACTCCCTCTTAATAAACAAGCAAAGATTTATTGGAAGGAAAATTTCCCTGCATTTGAAATTTAACTGCCAACCATCCACATCCTACACATAACTGTCAGAAAGGATGTCTAAATCTGTCCTCATTTATAACATGTGTTGTGACAAGATTTGACAGTCTCTGAAAGGGCTATAATTGCCACCTAAACATCCAGCATTTTGTCAACTGCGATCATGTTTAGAGAAAGCATTTATTTCACTTAAAAAAAGCTAGCATTTTTTCTTTCTTCTGAATGAGATGACAGATTTTTTTACTTTTCTCATTAGGGGTTGCAAGTCAGATTTAAGGATTTTTTTGTTCCTTTTTTCTTTTCAGTTTTTTTCCAGTGACAGGAGTTAGAACTTTTCAGACTAAAAGAATGATTAGTTTGAGGAAATCAGTAGCAATTTAACAGAAAGGGTGTTTACTGACACCACTGAAAATTTCTGAATGTCAAGCTGGTTTTGGTAAGCACTCTCCTGAATATCACAACAGGAACCTAGGTGAAAAAGAGGGAAGGATACCCCAGTATTTGCTATTCTGTTACTCTGGATAAATGTTACATAGTGTTGATCTGTGCATACAGTCATCCTAATATGACCGTAAACATTTGTACAGGATAGAGATGGGAGCTGTTGATGATATGCCCCCATCCCATGATGGGAACTGTTGGTCTGAGAATTGAAAGATTTGGCTTTTTTTTCCCTCATTTTGGATGAAGGAAACGAGACCTGTCTCTTGGGCATTACCATCCATGTAGTCAGGATTGCAACCAATGCATATCCAATTAACTGCCCTAATGGATCAGTAGTGCATGAGCTGTTATCAGGCCCATGGCTTAATTGTACTTTCTTGAAGTACTGAGCACTAAAACTCCCCACTACTATAGCAAATTCTCCCCAACAGCATTGCTTCAACCCACTCTGGCAGCTTACATGGTTCTTCTGTGTTTATTTACCAAAAACAATCCAGCAATGAAATTTTATTAACAGGAAAATTGACAAAATTCAACAACAATCTGTACTTTGGAGAGTGTGGTTACTAGAACTGGTACTTTCTCTTACGTGGTGGCTGCAATGGAGACAGGGCAGCAAGGCTGCATGTGAAGAAGTCCTGGGGGTCCCCAGCCCTGACCTGCTCATGCTTGCCTGGCCTGCCCTTGCCAGTGCTCTGTTGCTGAGCACTGTTTGTCACCTGGCACATCTGTACTGTGCAGTCATGGGGCTTTTGAGGAAGAACATGGTAAACTCTTCCTCTGTTAGCTAGAGGAGTCAATGTGCTAAAAGTTTTCTCCTGACTGGAGTTTGTCTAAGGAATGGATTGGGAGCCAAAAGAAAAAGATTTGCTGGACAAGTAAGAGCACAAACTTGCATTGAGTAACTTTCTCCACCTGTTCCATTCTAATTGCAAGACTCCTACACATTGTATTCTTTAACTGCCTGTTAAGGATCTCTTACTCTCAAATCACAGCCATTACTGGCTCCTTCTTACACAGTTAATTGGCCTAAATGTGTGTCCACAGCGATGCCACACTACAATCCTGAGTGAGATCACTACTCTGTGTAGTTAATCTAAAGCCCAGTTTCAGATCAAACAACTCATAAAATAATAATCTGTCACCAGTGTGTCAGTTTTGAAACAGGAAAAGCCTCACAAAGTATTAACTGCTTTACCCAAATGCATTTCCTTCAATGTGACTGGAAAGAACAGTCCAACATCTTCAAAATCCACAAATGCAGCGAGGAATTGGAAAAGAAATCAATCAGAAGATGCTTAAAGAAAGAAAAACAATATATGCCTCTGTCAGCCTTTATGAGTTTACACTAAGATACTGACAAGCAGTACATTTTCTTAGGAGTATCTTTAAAAAATGGAAAACTTATTTCAGGAAGAGAGTAACTGATTCAGGTCTACCTGTTTATCTGATCTATTTATCAGCATATACAAAAGTACTACTTCTGGTTCATTTAGATTTGCTTAAAGTTAGTATCTGTCTGCAAATCAGATGCAGTTGAAGCAATTAATAATGAGGGGCTTGGGTGGGGTTGGGTCTTTTTTCTTCTGTCTCAGGTTATTTATCCCTTACGTGTCGATAACTTCTCAACATTCTTGTGTTGCAGTGATGCTGCTTCCTTAGCAAAGCCAGTCTCCCACCTACATGCTCTGATTCCTCTGTTGTACTCAATGCAACAGAACTTTTGAGTTCTACCGCTGAGTGGCTACCAGGGTTTGTGAAAGATGGAGAAGAAAATATTAGAAATAAAGGACAAATTTAGATACTGACATTATAACCAGATTTCCAGCACCTCCAAAAGCCTTTGCAGCTGAAGAGAGAAGGATATCTCAGGTTTTTCCAGCTGGTAAACTCTTCCAGGGGAACAATTGTTTCATGTTCTCTCTGTTATCTGTGCTATATAGCTTGTAAACACTAATATCCTGAATGACCTAAAAAAGAACAAGTGGTAAAGGGAAATTGGAAAAGAAAAATTCTGGTATAAGAGGAGAGAATGGAAGTATTTTCTGTGGGATGAGGGTAAGAAAGAATCACTTAGGACCTCAAGTCATTTGTGAGAAATGCAATGCAAAGATTTTTCAGCAAATTCAAAGTGAATGACAGAGCCCCTTAGATGTCAGGTTTCAAACAGTTGGAATTTATGGGCAAAAGTATTATCAACAGACATCTACAAGGAGAATTAAAAAATATTTTTTTAGAAAAAGGAGATGTTTTAGAAATTTTAAGTAAGTTGCCTTTCTTTTTGAAGGAAGGAAAGTTCTGTTCTCTACTGGTAAACAAAAAACAACTTAAAAATTGTATTGAAGTTTACATTTCTAATCAACTGTAATACCAGTGCAGTATTGTAATTAAACAAAACATTGGTTTTTAATTCTTTTTTTTTTCTGATTCTTTGTATATGTCTACTAAATCAGATAGTATCTAACCTTACAGTCAAAATACATCCAGGAGATGACAACAAGCAGGAGTTTTTGAGAGGTTCCTTCTCAGAACATCCCCACACCTGACTATGTATGGGGATGCAATTAGTATTAAAATGTAGATCATGCTTCCAAACCTTTCCAGATGCTAATTTGGAATTCCCTCTGGAGTACCAGTGTCTAGTTAGCAAAGTAGAAAGATAAACTCTTAGGTCTTTGAAGCCATGCAGCCCGGTCAAGGAGCACAATAGAAAAAATCTTTCCTATCCTAAAATGTCATCCTCACTAGACCTAAATAAAGGGGTTTGAACCTAAATGCTAACTTCCATCAAAATTTTAACTATGTAGATATGAAAAAAATAAAAGAAACCTTAAAAAAAATACAGTGAAAATTCCATTCCCTACTCCAGGGGAGTTTTAATGGCTATAGTCATTAACATCTGGTAGTAGCTGTCCTTAAGTCTATGTGCTAATTACTCCACTGGCAGAGACTTTAGTAATCAGTCTTTGCATTTTGCTTTTGAGATCAGAAACATATTATGCTGGTTTTTTCTGAGTCACCTTTTTCTTAATACTGAACAGCAAGCATTTGGTTGTAAAAATAAGACTAAAATAGCTGTTTTGATTCTCAAATGGATGGAGTTGTGCAGCTCTGAATGCTAATAAGCTGTAGGTAAAGAATGTTTCCTCTTGTGGGAGTTTGCTCAAGCTAAAAATAGCCAGCTGACCTGCCCTCATCACAATAACATTGTGGAACTTGTTTCTCCTTGAGTGACTGAAGAGCAGGTGACATAGCCATACATTTTAAGGAAAAAAGAGACCGTTTTTCTCATCTACAAGCTGGCTTAATGCTGGAATGCTGTTATTTATGTATCTGATGGGAAACTTGCTTCATGAATTTGTACATAAATATCATTCAAACATAAAAGTCAACTCAGGAATTCTCCAATTATTCTTTGCAACAATACACCACTGTATTTATTATTGGTGCTTGGCATTCTCTTGTGTTGCTATGATACAAAGATGCTAACTTTAAGTGAGGACCTGGCTTCAGCTGTCTTTTAGGAGGGCTTTAGGAAGGTCTGTCTTGGTGCTTGCCAGTGGCCTCAGCTGAATGTCCTTGCAATAAAGCTTCTCTATGTGAGAGAAAGAGCTGATCTCGATGGAAAGGGAGCAAAAGGCTCGTTCTCTCATCCTTAAAAATGTGCTGTAGAAGAGCAAAAGAACTGGAAAATATGTCAAAAAGTCAACAATAATATTTTCAGATTTTGAATGAGCCTATAATATAATTAATAAGCGCTTAGATGCAAACATATTAATCTTGAACGGTTATGTTTCTCGATTATGTTTGTTCCACATAAATTTCCTCATTACAAGATGCTGTTTGAGAAAAGTTTTACCTTCTGTTTACTAATTCAACTGCAGCTGTGGTTTTTTATTGTTCTTAAAGACAGTGATGTTCCTGTTCTGTGACTATAAAAAGATGACCATAAAAATACACAGGAAACAAATTAAATCTGTTCTGCAGTTTTTCTCTCTAAGATTAAACTATTTATTTGAAAAATAGTTAAATGGATACAAGAGTTCAGTCCATCTTTATCACATGCTCAGGGTTTTATGGGAAAGGCAATAAACTGGAAGTGAGTATTTTGAATGCCCCATGTCACCAATATTAAATGTAATGCATTTTATTTTCTATAAAATGCTATATGGGCTGGATTTTAGGAAATAAAATATATATCACAGAAAAACAGATCAGTTGTGCCTTGTCGGACTTGAGAGAGATTTTCCTTTATTGTTGCTCTCAAAAACCTCTAAAGGAGATGATTACACAACCTCCCATGACATCTATTTTAGTACTTAGTAATCCTTACCACAAGAGTGGCCTTGTCTAATTTAGACTTTCTCTGCTGCTGCTTTGCAAAAGGGCTGAGGCAGTTTGGTGACTCATTGTTACCTACAAAAGGAACAATTCTTTTTGCCTAGCAAAAAAAGAAAACCAAACCTCAAAGCCACTATCTGACCCTGTAGCCTCTATACTGAGTTTCTGGGGACTACCAGTGAATGCTGTGCAGACCATCAGCTTAGAAAGCATAACCCCTACAATTTAGTTGTGTCCAGATTGCCTGCACACAATTTATATATTAATTCTGTCTTTGATAATACAGAACACAATTGGTTTACTGATGGCAACATAACCCACCCACCTTGTTATATGAAAATAGGCAAAGCTATTAGTAAAACAACATAAAAAAACTGCAAACTGCAGTTGTGGTTTGAAGCACTAAAAATCAAAAACTGCATAAAAAAATAAACAGAATTCACCTAAAATAATTACAGGCTATTCTTCTGGAAAATTGCACATGGATATTTGAATTCCTTGTAACTTCATTCCCTAGATTCTGTCTTTCTCCTCATTCCTTCCTACAGTCACACATAAAATGAAAGGTTCCCAATCCCCATTTTGCCTAATGTTTTGGATTCACTCAGGCACCCATATCAATTCCCTAACACATTATCTTTGAGGTATTTAATATCACACATATTCAATATTATAGAAAATATTAAATATAGATTCATCTAATTAATCCTGTAATCTCCAGTATATTCTTTACTGGATAACAGCACGTCCTGTTTGGATCCTCTCTTATGAAGGTCATAAGAAAGGGAAAGGCTTTGCCTTCTCCAGAAGTAATTTGAAGAGAAGCTTTTCTTTCCTCTGTCCTCCAGGAATGAGTACATTTATATGAGCACCCTCTATCACAGTTTAAGTTCCTTGTACAATTACCAGTGTCTATGAGGAATAATTAATTTCTTTCCTCTTTACTGTAGTATTCCACAGTATATGAAGTATATGTGTCAGTATATGAATTTGTAGACCCCAATGATTTCTGAACTTATCCTACTTATATGTGGGTTTTAACAACTCTTAGATATTTTCCCCAATAACTGTCTCAAAGCCATCCAATTTAATTAAGAAACATGTTTTCTAAAATCAAACAGAGTAACTGTTAAATCTTCAAATACAATTACCATGTAAATATATATCTTTCTTCAACTTTTCTAGAATTTTACCTTCTTCACATAAAACTAACTGCCACTTTTGATTAAATATAACTTATTTCCTCCAGGTTGAAAGGTTTATTTTTCCAAGAATGTTCCTGCACTCTTCTTTGAAGACTGAGATTACATAAAGTCACTGGCACTTTCATATTTGAATTTAAAAAATCAAATTATGATCCTGAACCCTCAGTGGTTGTGTCAAATAAGCCTTCTTTCATTCAGACTCAATAGCAACTGCCAAAGTTATTTGAGATTTTTTAGAATTTAATATATAAATTTGTTCCAATGTGAACTCTAAGAAGAGAAATTACATTACTCACATATTCAAACAGGATCTTCCTGTAAACACAGCAAATATAAGAGGGACTGAATGGAGGAAACTAAAAGGCTGGGGATTTTGCAGTTCAAATTATAATTTCTAGGAAGTAACAGACTCTCCTTGGAAGTATCACAGTCAGATATGATCATGTTTCACATACAACACTGATCTCAAGAGGCTTAGATTTATTTATATGAACAAAAACACTTTAAAAGCTGTAAACAAGTAACCTGATAATTAGTCATGCAATATAACATTGCTCTTCCATAATTTATTTTCATTAGTTGCATTAATCACTGCCAAGTAGGTGCATTAAGGGTGTTCCACGGTTAAAAAAAATGTAAAATGATAAACTATGACATTGCTCCTAACCTGAAAAATATTTTGATTTATAATTCTGAGACAGCCTGTTGTAGGTTTCAATATCAACTTCATGTGAGTCTATTTCCTTTTTAATCAGGCTGTCTTTGATCATGGTGATGTTTACTTTGCATTAATTTTATGTGCCTTTGGAAGTAACAGTGATAAAAACAATTAGTTTTGCACCATCAAGAAGGACAATGAATTGTGACTTGGCAAAACAAAGATAAAATTAACCATTTGCCTAAATGGTACTGTTCATTGTTGTTTTCTCAAAAGGCTTCTTCTGTAATGTTCAGCTCCATAAACAAAATAATTCAGGAAAGGCAAGTTTACCTAAAGTAAAACACATTCTGAAATGGACACTACATTAATGTAGCTACACTGTGTGGTAATCTAATGTGCATTTTCCATAAGACATTAGATCTGTCTAAAGATTGTATTTCACACACATGAATAAGTGATACAGCGGGGAATAAGCAAGCAGTTCGGTTCTTGTGGCTAAGGCTTTTTAAATAAGTAAATTGAATTGGGTGGAGAATGCTTCCTACCAGCCATATAAAGTTAAATGGGGCAAGTGTCAGATTCTGCAACTGGGACAGGGCAGCTCTGGATGCACAGACAGTCTGGGGAAAGAGACTCTGCAGAGCAGCACTGCAGAATGGGATCTGGGGGTCACCATCAGTGGCAAGGTGAACATGAGCCAGCAGTGTCTTGGCAGCCAGGAGGGACAAACCTGTCCTGAGGGACATCAGGCACAGCCTGGCAAGGGAGGGGATTGTCCCACTCTGCTCTGAGCTGGGGCAGCCTCACCTCCAGTGCTGGGGGCAGCTCTGGGTGCCACAGTGTAAGAAAGGCATTAAACTGCTAGAGAGTGCCCAAAGGAGGGCAATGAAGAGAGTGAAGAGCCTTGAGGGGAAGCCATGCAAGGAGCAACTGGGGCCACTTGGACTATTCAGCCTGGAGAAAAGGAGACTGAGGAGAGACCTCATTGCAGTTACAAATTCCTCGTTGAGGAAGGGCAGGCACTGATCTCTTCTTTGTGGGGACCAGTGACAGGACCTGAGGGAATGGCATTATTATATCTGAGGAAAAAACAGACCTAAAAGGAACCATAGGTATACTGAAGCAGAAGATCAGAACTCAAATTCCTATTGAGAGATTAGCAGAGAAACATGAAAAAAAAAAAAAAAAGAGATGAAATACAAAAGTAAAAATACTATGCTTGGGCAAAAAGAGTGCAAAAATACAGTATTTCAGTTAAGGTGATTTGAAACAAGAGCTAAGTGTTGTATCCTATTAGGAAGTGAGCATAAGTTAGCAGTTTCATGCTGCTATGAAAAAGCCAAACATCACACTAGAATCAATTAACAATAATAGAGACTGCAGGAGACCTGGCACAATATACCTGTTCTGTTCAGATGGATTGATTAGAGCACCTCCCAAGGTTGCATCTATTCCTCTTTATAATGCTGCCAAAAGCACTGTTACAATACTTGCTGTATTTCAGAAAAATAACTTTCCTTTAAATCATTGAGATGTTGATTTAAGGTTGAAATTTTCAGAAGACCTAAGTAGCCAACTGCTACAGAATTCAGAAAGGTTTGAATGCTGATGGTAACTGAGCAGTTCCTGAAATATTAAAGAACATCAGCAAATGCATAATTTCAGAAAAAAAAATAGTCACTTTTGAAAGCGAGTCAAAATCTTCCCATAACTAATAATTTAATTAGCTCAGATATTATTTTTTTTGTTATTTACCTCTATTTGCTGCAGTCCAATTCACAACACAGATTCCTCTCTTTTGGGAATCCACTTTTGTTTTTCTGTAAGGGTAATAACAACGGTATTTCAATTGGGATTTTTCTCATTTTCAGGCCTGTGTTTCTCTGATAACTCCCACTGCCTCAGAGAGACATTTCCACCTCTCTTTGTATTCTGTATTTAAAACAAGAAATACTTAGCTCTTTCTTTTTTGAAACAGCTGAATTCTCTCATGTTTCAAATATTTTTTATTGTTCAAAAGGAGTATTTTGGAATCAAATTTGTTTTTCAAAAGATCTTTGGATTTACATGTATATGAAACTTTCATATCTTAAAAATAGCCCCAGGACCTGTTAAGAGCTTTAACTTTTAAGGAAAAATAGCCATAATTCATAGCAATTATAAATACAAATTATTAATCAAACATAGAAACAACCAAAAAAAAAATGGAGAATCAATCCACAAAACTATTCTGGCAAAATAAAACCTGTCAACAGTTCAACTAATTGGCAGGAAAGGTCTATTACAGTTTCTTATTTTCACAACAGAGAACACAGGATTACATGCAATGGATAGCCTAATGCTAAGAGCAGTGATCTGTACAGAAGATAACACAGCGTAGTGTTTCTATACTCATGTTTAAAGGAGAGCAGAGAAAACTGCTTCAGTTATAAATGTCACTTGTTCTTTTAGAATACAGGCTAATTTTCTTTCTCTAAATTTCATTCAGAGACATGGAAAATGAGTCTTGTCAAAGAATGAGGCTTCCTATTAGCACATTCGGAAATCTGCTTGAAGATGTGCAGCCCTGGAGGAATTCTGCAGCCCTGGAAAAGGTACAGGGGTAGCTATAACCAATGGCTTTAGCACAAGGGGAGAGTGAGACAAGGATGGATACTTGTTCTGTTGACTTGAGCTTAGCTTACCTTTCTGGCTGTTTACTTCTGGTTATCGATAAGTTTCTAACATGCTTCTGTATCAGAATAAATTCAGGAAGTTAACCGAATATGGGATGTAGGGAATAAGCATGAAAGTTTAAACTGTAGAAGAGCATAAAATTAACTACTGAGTTACTTTAAAGCAATTTGTTTTTCCATGGAAATTTGTACCTTTCCTAGCTAACCCCTTTTAAAAGATAATTTCACTCTGTTCTTCATGTAGTAATAGAAATATTGCAACTTCAGCAGTTAAATCAAAAGAATGTGACGGTGCTTTGGTGAGTTATAGTAATGATAAATTAAGATAATTTTAAATAATATTATTGCTTAGAGTGGTTTTAACCTACAATGAATGTTTTAAAATGAAAGTGCCTTAAACAAAACCAGCTCTGGAAGCCTTAGCTTCTCTATAAATAAAATTTCAGGAAAATCCAATCCATGGTAAATCATGTTTTACCATCATGCTTTATAGTATGGCGATGGTAACATTTGTAACACATTCCCATGTATACACAAACCTTCCAAAACTGAAAAAGTACCACCTAGAGCTTATACTCAACAATCTAAACCGGCCCAACATTTTTTTTCTGTAGTATGTACTTTTGAGAAAAAAGGACATGCAAGAAAGTATTCATTGAATGGACTTAACTTAGTTTCTGAATCTGGAAACAGAGACAGTAGAAACCCTAGTAATGAAGGCCTTTCAAGCTGGAAGCCTAAGGGATCAGGATTTTTATATTTTCATAATTAAAATTAAACCAAAAAGCTGAACCTCAAGAGACCCCTCTACCATATGGAAAAGTTTGATAGAATTAAAACCAAACTGCCAAACTTTTTTAATGACACCACTTCAAGAACTAGTGGTGCTGTCAGGGCACAGTAGGCACGAGAGCAGAAAGAGAATGGGGACTTTGAAAAGAGAGATGATTGAAGTAGATTAGGGATCTTGCCTTGAATTAAATTGTCATTAGTGGAAAAAAAATCTACGAAATCTTGTTTTAGCCTTGTTACATCTTGTTTTAGGCATCTTACCAAGAGTTACATAAACACTAGAAATTAGGTTAGATTTGAGGCACTCCTCATGCCAGTTTGATGGCCTTGTCTCTCTCTTCCAGCTAGATTGTGTGCAGTCTAATATGCCTTCAAATAGAGTAATAGTTAAAATGAAAATTTATACTACTATGAAAAGTTAAAATTCCCTGACTTCATTTAAAGAACTTAGACTGTCTGCAAGGATTAAAATGGTCATCCACAGAGAGTTTCTGACTCTTAAAATGAAGTAAATTGTTGGGACTATTTCCCATGATCACTTGCAGCAATCTATTATATTCCTTGGTAATCACACTCACCGCAATTAGAGACAATCTTGAGATTGGATATCTATGAATATGCAACAGTGCATTTTGAAATAGATATAGCTACCCAAAAACTTAAACTGTCTTTACAAATCTATTTAGATTAAAAATTAGAAATTCTCAGTCTTATCAGCAAGATCAATGTTAAGTAACAGGCTTGGATCACCTGCAATACATACAGTGACATAGTTCCTTAGACTCCCCCCTAACCTGTAAATATTTAGTCACTTTTGAAAGCAATATTTAGCTTTGGAATATATAGCTAATTTTAGAAATACTGAACATCACCCAAAGTATATTAAGTCTGAATTACCGTCCCACAGGGATTTTAAGACAAAAAAAAAAAAAAAAAAAGTAATTTCAGGCTAAGACGGGGACTTTTTCCAGTTTCAACCAAATAGCTGACCTATGGTAAACCCTGCATGTTGGTTGGATTGAGTATACTGTTCCCACTTCAGTTAATGGTTCTGGAGTGTGTGAGTCTGGTGTGGTCCCAGCTGAAGTCACAGTATATTTTGTAACTGGCATTGATTACAGCAGGATGGGATTGTTTGCTATTGAATCAATAAAAACAACAAAAAAATAATAATAAAAGCTTATACATCAGTTTATTTCTTGATAGTTTTACTTCCTTCTCTGACTTTTACTTTCAAAATATACCAAATTAATACCCTTCTGCCCAACTCTGAACATTTTCTTTTAATTGTACCTCTTGCCTTCCTATTTACTAAACCAGAGCCTCCTCCATCAGCAATAACTGCTGAAACTTTAAATTTCAGTTTTTCCAACTGAAAATCACGGTTCTTGATCATTGCTGCATTTCAAATATGTGCCTGAAATGTCATGGGATGTCATTTGAGACCACTATTAAAATTCTTCATATAGCTCAGGACTATGTAGGATGAAAAGGAAATCTGTTCAGTTTTCTTAACATGTAACACTCAATAGTATCCATGAGTCTCAGTTATGAGTTATACTGTCAGTCTCAGTAATTACTTCCTATTAAAATGAAGCATGGACATTCCTTTCCCTTGGCTTTCTTCGCATGTGTAACTGAACACCAGTCATCAGTCTGCAAAATTAACTTCTCTGCAGAGAGCAGAGTAACCTAGCCTGACTCCCAGCTGACCATGCCTTGAGCAGAAAGTAGGACTAGAACCCTCCAGGGCTCTTCCTTTCCAGTCTGAATTATTTTATGTTCCTGCATATCCTGAGCATCAGAAGTTTCAACAGCAAGTAATTCAGCCAGGGGCTGAAAAAGGGTGCAGACTGCTCAGGAGCAGCAACCAACACCAAATACTTGAAGTGGCAGTATCAAGACTACTAGAGAATATTTATTTAGTAGTTACTGACTGGTTTGGCCAAAAATATGGTAAAAGAAGTATTGCAGAGATGCTTTAGAGCCAATATCAGGCTCTTCCCAGCTATCTCAGAATTATAGAAAAGACTAATAATTCCGGAAAGTCTAGTAATACCCTCTACAATCCATTTGGTCAGAGACATGGTTACAGGAAAAAAGATACTTTAAAAATCAGAATAACTGTCACCACAGCTTTATTTGCTTTCTCTTTCAGCATTTATAATGTTGCATTTACAAAAGGGTGCTGATCGCTATGCTTCTGCTAAGACTACATTTAAAAAAAATATGGAATAAACTGCCACCTAGAGTTAAATCCTTGATGTTAATATTGGTTACATTTATATTCAAGATAGACAGCTTTACTATTACAATATTCAGGACCCAGGTACCAGAAGTCAACATAGTCTTTGAACACTGGCAAAGGAAGTACACATTTGATATAGATTATAAATGGAATCTGATGATGTGCCTAATTTCTTGACTGATACAAATCCATTTTAAAATCAGTAAGGAGCTAGAGATCGTTGCTGGTATATGTTATTCTCACCCTATGAATGGTGATCAATAGTCTGAGGAAGTATTATTGACACCAGGGTGCCAATTTTTCATTTGGCAGTCACTTTTAGTCCATTGGAACTGCCTGTGTATTAGCAAGTCTCAACAAATTCATTAGCTGGTTGATTTCATTCTAGGTGCATTTTAAAACATATAAATATTTACTGCCCCCTATACCTGCTGCAAGAATTCTGAATTTTATTTTTTATTTGTATTTAAACAATTATTAACTATGTTCAGTAAGTGTGGTGAGTTGACCTTGTCTGACTGCCAGGTTCTCACCAAGCTGCTCTCTCAGCTCCCCTCCTCATCAAGGCAAGGAGAAAAGAAGATTAAAAGCTCACGGGTCAAGATAAAGGCACTTTAATGAAAGAAGCAAAGGCTGTACATAGAAGCAATATAAAAACCAAAAGATAGAGGAAGATTTATTCTCTACTTCTTATCAGCAGGCATTGTCCAGCCATTGTCTGCGAAGCAGAGCCTCAGCACTTTCAGCAGCCACTTCAGAAGACAAACACCTTAAAAACAAGTTGCCCATTTCCATCTTCCCCACTCCCTCGCCCCTTACCTTTTATTGCTGGACATATCACAAATCCCTGTGGTGAGTGTGGGACAGCTCTCCCGGCCTCCCAACCCCCTGCTGGGCTTTGGCAGGGGGGGATGAAGAGACAGCCTTGATGCTGTGGCAGCATCGCTCTGCAATAGCCAAAACACTGGTGTGTTATCAACACTGCTCAGGCTGCACACACGAGCCTCAGCACCACAGGGCTGCTATGAGGAAAGTTCATTCCATCCCAACAAGTAACTTGGAAGTGCTGACAAGTCCTCTGTTGCCCTGTAAAAAAGTATTCTCTGCATTAAGGCAGCTGTGACAGCTGAGGACAGCAGTGAATACTGCAGGTGGTCATTGACCAGTCCTTTGAACACTTATCTTCTCTGGACACTGACAGTTTGTGGAACCTGATTTTCCAGAGCAGTTTATACAGATGATATTTTTTTTTTTAAGTCTCCCTATTCGAGATACAACAAGTATATAAAAGATGCATATCATGCAGTCTATGGCAGAAAGGGAGATGGAAGTTAGACCCCATTAATACCCTCCTTTTCACTAACACCTGTCAGTCCTTTAATGCAGAACAAGATTATTACATACTCTTTTTATGTTAGCATTCTGAGACAATGTGGTTGACCAAATCATGCCATATGTTCACAAATCTGGAGGCCTGTTCCCAGTAATATTTTTATGCATTGATCCCTATAAATCAAACTGGAAATAAGATTTCAAATCCTACAGGCTGTAAAGAAAACTATGATTGAGTAGAGAGGATAAACCTAAACTAGTAGCCACCTATAAAGGAATGGCCAACAAGATTAAGCCATTTTACCTCCCCCTCCCCTCTCCTTTTGCAACCAAATGATCAGCTTGTGAGTGAAGAAGTGGTAGATCAGGTTTGGTAAGCAAAAATTCCTTGAAGAAAGGGATAAGGCAGACCTCCAAAACAAGGCAGAAAGGGGAAAGAAGGAACTGATGAGAGGGAAAATATGACAGGGAATGATTTTATATCTTTTCTTTTAAATCAGCAGAGCTGAATGCCTCTTCAGTTCCTGAACTGACATCCACAGCTCAGGGAATGGACAGGGGGAAGGAGAATGGTAGGATAGCTCACGTGACTGGAAAGCTGCCATGGGTGGATGTAGGCTTCTTAGGATGGACTTACTCAGGACAGCAAGGAGGGGGAACAGCCCTTCATGTGTGAGAGCAACAGGAATGCCCTGGGATGGACAGTGACACAGCTGAAAGCTTATGGACTGGGATGAGAGGAGAGATCAGGATGGACAAGGTTTGGTGGGTATCTCCTATAGACTGATCAATGAGGTCTCTTCAGACAACTGAAGTGCCTTCACATTTGCAGTTACTCATCAGGAATTACTTGAACCACCAGTTATCTGGTAAACAGACAAAAGAGCAGAGCAGAAGCAACCCAGGTGGTTTCTGGAGGGTATTGGTGCCACTCCCAACATGGGCAAATAAGAAACAAACATAGGGTAGCTCTGGCTGCAGCAACTCCACATGACATCGTGGAGTTCAGGATCCTGAGAGAAAGAAACAATTCCAATAAACAGAATCACAGCTCTGACTTTCAGGCCTCTTCAGGGGGTTACTTGGAAGATTCCCATAAGATAGTCCCAGAGGAATGAGGAGTTTAAAAGATCTAGTTGCTTTTCAAGGATCCTTCCAGCTGATAGGCAGGAGGTCAAGAAAAGGCCTGCATGGGTGAATAGTGAGCTCTTGACAAAATTCAAATGTAAAACAATTAAAAAAAAAACAAAAATAAAAAAGTAGGTGGTTTGTGCATATTCACTGTATTGTCACTATATACTGGAAACATGATGCCCTGCTCCTCTGAAACAACTTACAGCAAGCCTCAAATCCACCAGTAAATTCTATCTCAGACAGTAGCTGACACGATATAACCGTGTTACTCCCTGTTCCAGAGCTGTCATGCAGCATTAAGTCTGTCACTAGCTCTTTAGAAGCATTTGTAAAAGCCATGCTGTTACTGTTGCTATATCATCATCATGGTTTTTGAAGACACCGCACATCACAGACACTGAAATAGAGAAGAAGTTTACATGAAGCCACTAAATGTTAAAATAGTTGCATCTGTTCGTGCAATTGAAGTAATTAGCGCCTAAAATACAGGCAAACTCTGCAGTTCAGTTCATGTCAAATAGTTGTTTATTAAGCTTTGTCATAAAGTAATAAATTACTGTTTCCCTATTTGTAAGTCAGCTCTGCTTCTAAGTTTTACCCACCTCCTCCATAGACAGCAATTCCTTTCTTTTTCATCCACCTAATTTTGTTTAAGTTGGGTGACCTTGAAATGAAAATTTTGACCTGTAGTAATGGCAGATAATCCATTTCACACATTTAGAAATGTTTGTTTAGTTTCATTATCATTAAAATCCTTTAAAAATAGAAGAAAAAGAGGGACTATTATAAGGGGTATATCTTGTCTGCAGTAACTAAGGATCCTGTTCTTTGTTTTGAGCATACCTGAGATGTTCAGAATCAGAGCCTCGTTTAGCATTGTTTGAAAGGGATATGATGTGATATTTTTAAAAAATTAGAAATACGTACTTTGTATTAAAAGTACATTTATCTTCATAGATTGTCAGTCTTGAAGGCCTAAGATACCTAGGACAAGCAGTATGAATACCTGGACTATCCATAAATGCATGAATATTCCCTAGAAGAAGGAATTTATTTTTTTTAATGTAGAATTTCTTTCATCTGCAGTATTTACATACAGGTTTCTTCAAGGACTTGTGCATCTCTGTCCTTTAGTTCAATGATAGACAACTATCAAAGCAATGAAATTCATTTGAAAAAGCCTATCTTTTTTTCATTCAGACAACTTAACTCCTTTAAAATATAGGTTCCTAGCTGATCACATTTTTTTTTTTTTTTAGAGCTATGCAGAGGTTGGGTTCTAACTCTACTAGTAGCTCAGACAGCCTTTGTTCAATAAGCAGCCTGAGTACAGACAAGATAAGAAAAAGGAGGTATAAAAATAAACTGCAATGACCCAATTCTAATGTGAACAAACACAACCTATGACCTTCACAGTCTGGAGTTTTGAATCTCAGTCCCATCTGGAAGACAAGAGAAGGGGTCAAATATTCCTGTCCCTACCTGCCTGACACATTTGCTTTGCTGCAGTTGAGTTGATTTACTAGTCACATGCTTTGCCAACTTCATTTAGGACCACTGAAATCATGTGAGTGACCCTGGAGATAGTGCTGCATTGAAGAGACCTGCTGCTTCACTTTAAATATGCCTCTGGCTGCAGAACCCTCTGTTTTGCAATTTGGAAGTCAAATTGCAGAGCTTAGCTAAAAGCAGAAGTTAATAACCTGCTCTGACGTCTGTTGTTGCTGAACAGGCTAAGAGATAAAGTTCACAATGAAGAAACACAGAAACAAAACACATGACAAATTTTCCTTACAGACCTTCTTCAGAAATTCTAACACTGTTAACGTCTACACCAAGTACTGATAGACAGGTAGGATTAGTCTGGAAAAAGTCCTTGCTTGAGGAAAGAAGTTCTTTCATCTAAATTTCTCAAGCTAAGTCCTGTTTCTTCAATCACCCATCAGTGAAGTAGTACTGGTTAATGGCTGGTGGGTTTATTCAGTAAAGAATCACTGTCTCCTGATAAAAAGAAAGTAAAACGAATGACTAGTGTCGATAAAGGCAGTGAGTCGGGGCGGGAGGACGGGAGGGAGCAGGCGGAGCCGCAGCCCATTTGCCATCCTGCCGAGCAGCAGCGCGGGGCGCGGCGCTGACGGGAGCGCGTCTCCAAGGGCCCCTTCGACCCAAACCATCCCACAGTTCCTGCAGAATTACACACGGCAAACACATCAGCATGGGAATTCATAGCCTCAGTATAAAAGTCACAACCCCGGTACAAAACCAACACCACCCAGCACACGTTATGAAAAAACAACACGCAAGACCTTTTAAAACACAAGGAAGCATCCAGTACCTTTGATTCTCCTAGGAAAGCAAATTCTTGCCTATTTCATTCCTACTGCTTTCCCCACCACTCCTGCCTCTATTTTCTCAGATGCTACTGTGGAAACTTAAATCAAGCAATAAATTAGTTGCATACTTTTAGACAGGGGACTTTTTTTATTGACTCTACTCTGAGATGTTGAGCAAGAGGTGTTGAGAAGGAATAAATTTGTAATACACACAGAAAAATGGGAGTTTTGGCACAGTTCTACACCCATTAACAATCAATGGTAAGGGGCTCAAGTTTCAAATAAAGGGCGATACAGAGCTTAAATTGATCTTGGGCCAAAGGCAGAAGCTGTGTGGGTCCAGGTCTCAGGTTAAGGATTCTCACCGCAAGTGCAGCATCTCTGTGCACTTGGGGCCCTAACAAGAACCATATGTCTTCATTCCCCATGAGAATTCCTCTGCAATTCCTCGGAAAAAATGAACTCCAAAATTTTGCTTTGAGTGGCTCAACTGTTATCATTAAACAACCAGAATGTCTCTGAAATGCTCCCAGAAAGAGAATCATCCTAAAAAGGTAATTGAACGTAGGTGTACCTTTAGAAACATTAATAACACCAGCTGGGATGAAGACTCAGGAAAATACCTATTTTCCATAAGTAACGATCTGTTTTGCATCAGAGATTGCAATTTTTAATCTTCAAGTGACTTTGTATCAAGAAATTGTTGTGATGAATAAGATACAGGAACTCTTGAAATTGGTTTGTCCCAAATTTTATAAGAAATGTGTTTTTTGACATGGCTGGCTGACAGCAACTGCATTAGAGATATGTTCTGACTTTTAAACAATTTTGTAAATTTATATTCCTATCAGTAGCTTGGTCCTTTGATTGGAGAGGGTTTTATTTTTAACTTTGAGTCAATTATTCAGCTAAGCATAAATGTAGAGCCATCATTGTGGAAGATGTAATGTACTAAATTAGGTCTCCTGGGGCCTATATGGGAAAAAAGAAAGAAGGAAACATGATTAAAAGGAAATTCAGACAGATTGTTATGAAGCTGGCAAAATAAAGAATCTTACGGTATTCCTGAACTAATGTTAGAAGCTTGGGAGAACATCAGAAACTACTACAGATTTTCATGAATAAACATAATTATAATTGGATTGACAGACAATGTAGAACGAGCTTCACAAGTGAAATGTTCATCAGTGACACCCTGTACTATCAATCCAGGGATGGCAAAATTGCTGTGGAAGTGGCAGGCCTTGACTATTATACACTTGAGCCACAGAGTAAAGAGTCATCTCTGAATACATATCCAGGGAATATGACGTGACTTCACATGAAATGTATTGATTCAGAGGCTCATTCTTCTTCAGCTTTAGTTTGTTTCTCACTTTTTAGCAGCTCAAAATCATATACTTAACCCAATATCGCTTTATGACCCTGTGCATCAGTCTGAATGCATGGGATTCAAAAAGATCATGATCAGAATTACTTCTATAAAATAGTCCTTGGGTTTTATGTTAAAGCCAATATAAAAAAATAAAAAGTAAAAGATACTCAAAAGATAATGTGACTTTTTTAAACTTGAATTTGGCTCTTTTTTGTGCACTTCCCTTAGACGTTATGAAATGGTTCTCCTTGTACAAGCTCCCCTCCTGGTAACTTGGAAGCTTGTAGCACCAGTGACCTCAAAAACCACTAAAGTTTCAATAAAGGTCTTGGAGACCAGAGCTCTGCAGTGGGTGTGCTATATGGACCTGTGGCAACATAGGATCATTGCACCAGTGCATGACTACATCTTAGATCCACAGAAAACCGAACTTTAATAATAATTTTCAGTTTTTAAGACAGCTTATTCTGCTTCTTAAGATTTATATGGAGCCTTTGAAAGTAAATTTTTAACTTAAAATTACCATGAATTTTAAAATTCTAGGTCTTGTAGGAAGAAATTACAGGATCTTACACCAATTTATATTGAAATCTCATACTTTAACTGAAATAGTAAGAAACTGTATCTTCAACGAGATAACTTTTCTCCATTGTGTGTTTTGATCATAGTATTTAAGTAAATATATATTTAGTTATAAAACAGTTTGGCTAAAAATAAATTTTTATTGTTCAACTATGGAATGTATCCATAGATATTTGAAGTTTTTAATTAGACTCTGTTTTTTATATTAGATGTCTTCCAAGCCAGTTTCTATAGCAAAATATTTTAGAAATACCAACATTCCCCAAAAGCTCCATACAAGATCACAAACTCCATAAAAGCTTCCAAATTCTTACTAGGTATATGCACCATTACATGAGAAAACTACTGATTTTGCCTTTAAAGCAATAGTTTCATGCTAGGATGATGTTTACTTCACCAAATGTCCTCCATAATTACAATAAAAGAGGAAAATAGTTGTCCTTATATTTCTTAGTATTTTAGAACTTGTACAATTGCAAAATGAAATGTTCATCAATTCAAATAAGTATAGCAATAAATCAGTCTCTTTTTCTCTTAATTTCTATATTAAATACAGTTGCACATAGAAGAAAGCTTTAGTACTTCATCTAGCATTTTGAATATATTTGCATACAGAATAACCAGAAAAGACCAAATTACAACTTAGAACACATTTTTAGAGTAGTTATAGCCTATGCCAAATGGAGACCATCTTTTCTATGCAAATAAGAAAAAAATCTAAGAGTAGTATGTAACTGTAATACTGCTGTTGCTATGGATGTTCTGAATGTCCTCCCTAACGTATTTATCTAGTTAAGACACACTATTAATATACAAGGACAATATAAAGACATATTAATTCATTAATCAAAATCACAAAAAAATCCTAAATTATTTTTATAAGTGTGATGTCGTGGGCTTTTTTTTTTCTTTTCTGATTTGCTTTTATATTACTACATAATTTCTTAAAGCTTTCTCTTTGACAACAAACAAAGAAACTTTATGTAAATGTGGGGGTTTCAAGAAAATCAAGGAAATATAAACCCCAGAAATCTGACAAAAGTATCATAGACACATGTGATACTAATGAGAAACTTTTATTCTGCCATACAGTATTTGAATTGGGTATCAGAAAAAAGGGAAAAAAAACCCAACAACAAAACAGTTGTCAAGTGTCAGACAGAGTTTCTGCACTTTCTATTCCTTTAAGCTGTTAGAGCTAGCGCTCCGGAGACCTTTGAAGGTGGCTGGCAGCACCATCTCTGCTAGTCCCTGGAGATTGGCCTATGACTTCAGAGGTGAAAATGAGCTGAGAAGCTTCTGCAAATCTATCTTTAGAGGTTTCAGTTAATTATTCGACTGCCACAAACTTCAGAGCATCCCAGAGGGTGGAGGACAGGGTAGCCAGGCTGGATGTATGTCTCTGAAGGACATTGCCTATTTGGTGCTGCTATCAGCAGGCAACAAAGAGCTACATAGGCTGGATGGAGGCAACAGGTACCCTTTAAAACTCTTCAAGTAATTTAATTCATGAAGCTGGGTATTCCAGGGACTTAACAGCTGTAACATCAGAGGCTGCGTGTGAATGGAGGACTTGGAAATGCTCCCAAGGCTGGTAAAGAAAGAAGACATTAAACCAGACAGCTATGCATCTTGAATATATCTTCACATGCATCACCCAGTTTAGGCATCAGCCAAGAAGTCCCTCATCTGAGATTATTATGCAGGGTGTCCTCAAGGTAGCTTCTCTAGAGTCTAGTAAGGTATGCACTTGCACGACAAATTTTCCTTTAACAAGAACGCTGATGAGATTTCCTTATTTTACTTGGCCATTTTCCAAGAGTTGTAGGAACATATTTATTTTTAGAACTATGGTCCTAAGTTAATTTGGTTGGAATTAGCCAAAGGGCTCAAAAGCATTAATGGAAAACAAAGAGATAAACACGCATGTGTGCATGTATTCAACACACATTTGAGCCCACACAGGCATTTTTATTATCTTATAAAAACCAATTTGAAAACACAATTTAAAAAACACCCTTCAGCAGTAATCTGCATGTTATACAACAACAAATACATTAAGTACAGCTGACACTTTACTTTGGAAAATTTCCCTATTGCTCATAAAAAACAAAATTGAACTATAGAATTAAGCTTATATAGGAAAAAAGGTTATTTTAATAGGCCCAGCAAGACACTTTAACTATATTTAAGTTCCAACATAATGAAAGATTCCCTATTTGTCAAGTAACAGCATGGTGGTCTGTAATAAATAGTAATATAGCACGTCAGAGATCAAAGCCTCAGTCCTAAAAGATACATAACTCATGAAATCATAATTACTGTTTTGATTTAATCCAGGCAGTTTGCTTAAAGCATTTTTTAAAGACATGCAAGTATTTCAAAGAAAACAATTTTTTAAAAGCAAAACAGGAAATAGTCTGGTTCCCTGTCCTTCCTCTTTTTATTTTGTGACACACCTATTTTTGATATTATATAAAAAGCCCATATCCAACTAATTCCCTCATCACAGTTTTCCTTCAGTATTGCTGTCAACTGCATCCTATTGAAGTGGAAATAGATTTCCTTAGCACAGGTCTCCTGCTCTGTGCTTAGTATCACATAAGCTATACCATGATTAAAATGTGCAGTCATTTAAGATGCAAAACTCAAACTCACAGTTTTGCAGAATCAGGTCATGATTATACAGTCTGTTTAATGTGATTAAATCCTGCTGATTACATGCAAAAATGGGTGCATGTGCTCTTTAACTTGCCTGCCTGTGCCCGCTCAAAAGCCTCGCTGCTTGTAGCAGAATTAAGGAAGATGCTGGGCACATGAGGAGACAGAGTCAATTTATGTCAGGTTAACGTGAGTGTGAGCCATCACTGCAGCCTCTTATTTGTAACTTATCAGTGTAAATGTTGTTTTGCTTATTTCTGTGAAGCATGTCATACAGTTGGAGTACTTTAAAAAAGTGAATTTTCCTTGTAAATGTTGCCATTTTTAGATAAACTACTTAAAAAAAATTATTATGAAGAAAGTCTGTTATTAGTTATTTATTAGTTTGACTATAGGATTTTAATGTGAAGACTGTCAAATCAATGCTAAGCCTACACACCTCAAAACTGACCTTATGACAGTTTGTGGTTTGCATAACAAACTGCGTTTTACCTTGTTCTTGAAGAGAAAGGTCTATCACCAGTACCGCTGAAGTCAGTGAAAATCTTAAATCTACTGCTTCCTTAATTGCCTAGAAATATACATAATACACAAAAACTGGAAGCAAAAATAAATTTGGGGTTGTGTTATTCACAATGATAAATATAGTCCTACACGTTAAAATGGAGACTATTGGAAAAAGGTGCAAGGGACCATGTATCTGTGCCTAAAACCCTGGGAGTTCCAATCAGTAATCATCCTAGTAGGCATATGCACCTGAGCCAACAAAATGTTATCTTAAAAACAGCTCAACTCTTAAAATTAAATGTCATTCCTAATTGGATAGCAAATCACAAAATGTCACTCGAACTATTTCATTCTGTATGTTTAAAAAGATTTTTTTTTTGCATCCCTTTTGCAATCTTTTAATCAGCAGCTGTGTATTTTACATACATGATGAGAGTGTTAAATCCAAAGATAAAAAAGGAAAATGTTCCATGGAAATAAATGTAGTTTTGCTTTCTCTAGCTTGAATGTAGGACTCCATTCTAGATTCATTGCAATTCATTGTAATTCATTCCACAATTGAACTTTCTCTAGATATTAAGTAAAAGTTTAAGAAACAGTTTACAAAGGCTTTGCCAACTTCTGTGTAACTAGCCTAGTTCCAGCTGTGTGGACGCCGATGAATAAATGCAATCCTATTCACCTCTCACCTAAGGTAAGTATTTTTCCTTATTGTCACAGAAATAAATGTCCTTGTGGAACAGAGCCCTGTCTCTCTATAGTTATTTTTGGATAAAGACAGCTAAAGAGGTCTTCTGTGTCCTGGAAATCTCCAGATTTTGGAGAAGAAGACTGATCACATCTTTTTAAATATTAATCTCTTTGTGGAGCACTGTTTGGAAAAGAGCTACCCAGTCAGTAGCAGGTGGCAGAAGATCTCTAAATGTGTTTTGGTCACAATCCTATAGACACTTTAACATATTTGTGTTAATGTATAAGTTCTGTGCATTGAGTGATTATAAAAGTTCTTCCAGTAGTAAAGTTAATAGATTAAAAAGTTTTTCAGGGCTAAAGCATTAGGAGTAACCAAGATAGAAGTGTTTGAATCCAGCAGTATCCATATCATAAACTAGAAATGCATTTTTTCTACTTACCCAGTTTTCTAAGACTTTAGGATTCACATAACTAAGCATTTCTGTTCCAAGAGGAAGGACAAAAACTTGCTTGCCTACAGCAGAATCTTTCATCATCACATGGCTCAGGCACATGTCTTCACAGATGGCAGCTTCAGGTCAAGCAACAAGACCAACTCCAGAACCTGCTATAGTGATGAACTCTATTTGATTTTTCTGTTAAAAACTGTTTTATATTTACTGAAAAGCTACACATTTCGAAGTTACAGAGCAAACATAACCTTTCCCCATTAGTGAGACTATTCTATCCAGAAATGCTTTTGGTAGCTGCCATCAGCCTTATCCCAGAGCACATTTCCTCTCAGTGATAGAAGCACTTTGGTTTGAAGGAGGGGCAGAAGACAAATGAATCCTGGCAGCTTGTTCACTCCCCTGGGACAGTACTTTCCCCAGGTGGCAAGCAAAAGACATTTTCATGCTGAGCTGTGAGAAAGAGAGGTATTACATACTCCATTTCTGAAAGGAATATGGAGTTGTTGCCACACCAGGGGCCTAGGAACTGAAAGGAAGCATATTTCCCCTATGAAAATGGAGGAATGGAGTTAAGAAAGTAATACATCCAGATATTGCAGGATGAAGAACAAAAGAAAAAATAAAAATTGCAATGGGTGAGCAGAGTTGCCACAGATGGATGAACATTAGACTTTGCAAGAAAGATGCTTATTTCCCACAGCTGGATGCAAATGGATTGTAATTCTATTTTTATTTTTTAAAATCTTCAAATTTCAAAATTCCAACTTAGTTTTGTTTCTTTCCCCTGATATACTTTCTAAATGTATGTTCATTGGACTGCTCCAGAAAGAAGCAAGAAAAGATCTAGTGCAGTTGATTCATGTTTTGTAATCAGAAAATATTTGTTCCAGCCCTGCTCTTTGCCACTTCTGTCAGATAATTTGCAACTCAGATTAAAGGTGCTGTTTGGTTTTTAACTCTGGAAACACCTGAAGGCATTATGTAAGCTTTTAATTGCAATATGTATTGAAGAAGAACTTGATGTACCTAATTGTTTCTAATTGGCAAGGTTTTAATTTAATAGGTGGATAAAATTCAAAACAGCAATGTTCAGATCAGTCATATATTAAGCTTGGACAGAATACATATTTTCTCTTTTTTCACCTCCAAAGCACTGGTGAGTTTGGAGTAAATCAGGTTTTTTTCTGGCAGTTATCTGTGTAAATCCAAAATCTCCATCACTATGATGACAAAGCAGATCTAAATTTCAACTGAAAACTGCATTGCAGACTCCTGTGCATAGCTGTTAAAGAAATTTTAGTTTAGTTTTTTTTTTACTTGGCAATCTCAACTTTGACTCCAGAGTAGTCTGGGTCAAGTGATGTTTATATTCAGTGATTTCAAATAAAATCCTTGTGATTGTACATTTGGATGGAGACTATATTTTGACTGCAGCATCTGTACTTCTTGTAATATGGGACATAAGTAAGCCTGAAGTACTGTATTCTCAGCCTGAAGAAAAAGTGATATCCTTTGTTAAACCCACTGACATCAAGGAGAAAGGGAAAGACCAAACATGCATTTTAAGCTTACAAATTCTTTTCAAGTTGGCATTTCCAGAGGAACTATTTTAAGAAAGAACATGAATTATCAGGAAATTATGGGATTTATCATGGAAAATTTCACCGTCCTACTTTAGGATATGCCTTTGCTGCAAGGATTAATACTCAGGCATGTGAGTCACTTTGTAAAATCCTGTCTAAGACTATGCCTCTACTGATCCTTCGTGACCTTAAACGTATTGCTGATGTCCTTATTGTCAGCAGTAGTGGCATACATGGTTCCAATTCTTTCATAATAAACTGTGGAGAAATGTGTCTCTCTTTCTGGGAACTGGATGTAAATTATGAGAAAGGACTAGTGGCATTTAATCCTCCTGGTAAAGTGAAGGAAGAAAAGACACAATCAGAGATTTTTTTTTTTTTCAAGCCCTAACATTAGGGAAATAAAAAACAAAACCAGAAAACAAAACTTAAGAAGAAAATCAGAATGTCAAAATTAAAGCCAACAAAGCATGGAAACAGCTAGAGGATCAAATCTTCATTCAGGGACACATCTTGCCACCCATATGAAATTCTTCGTAATGGCCTCTCTGACTATGCGTCCAAAAATGTGGAAGAGGAGTGCCTGAGGAACAGGTTTTTCTGGTGAAGAAAGGACTTGGTAGTCTTTGCAATACACAAGAAACAATTTGGCATTGACATAGAACCAGTTTTTAATGCTCCTTCAGGGGAGCAGACGTTGATTTCTGTTGTAAAGTCCACAGGGGAGAGTATCGTGAGAGTCCCAGATAACCAGAGGAAATGTTGTTATTCAAATAAGCAGATTGTTGTAGTCCTCTGTGCTGCCTCTTCCTAATGCATTACAAGCAGCATTTTGTTGCAGGTGTTTGAGCTTACTGTGGCTGTTTCCAGTGGTTAAATTAAATCTCTACATTTTGTAGTTGCATCAGTGTCTGTTAAGAAGAAACTGCTGTAAGTGGGCAGCAAAACAAGCAAGCAGAAAAATGAAGCCAGTTCCCAAGGTGGCTTCAAAGGTCTAAAACTTCAGCTCTGAGAGCACATACCTTACTAATAAAGTTCTTCACACATAGACAAGATGCAAACAGTGATGCACAACAGAAGGAAAGTATAATAACCTCTTCAGTATTTTCACAGTTTTTGCCAAGTCCTAAGAGTTTACTATAATTTAAAATATTTAGCTTCTTTCTTATAGTTTTTGGAGCCAAGTCAATTATTGCCAGAGGAAATAAGCTTTTAAAAGATTTTGTAGTGTTTACGATTGCAAAGCCTGAAAATATAACTTGGAAATTTCTTATAGGTTCAGGAGACAGAAAATGTAAACAACTTTCAGTTCCAATGTCCTGATACTTAGGGCTGGGTTAATGGCTCTGAACACCTGAGGTTGCTGATACTGCAGACAGAATATTTATTTTACTCATAGCTATTCAATTCTTATTTTCTCCCCCACATCCATCCCCTATAAGCAGATTAACTGTCCTAAAATTTTTGATGATTATGGATTAGGCCTTTACAATTCAGTGGAAAACATTGCTTAAAGAAAAAAAAAGTTTGAGTCACTTCTAATACTCTGCTCAGATTAAAAAAAAAATACATTTCCTAGCCAAGACCAATTTGTACCAAGTGTTAATGCAGTACAGTTAGTCAGGCTTCTTAGACTTCTCAGGATGGTATCTTCATCTGGATTTATGTAAAGAGGACACAATAAACACCACTTTTGCAGAATACAAATATGGTAAATGTTGCTAATTTTTTTTAAATAAGTGATGAATAACTTTGCTTCCTATTTGTCTTTTTTTTTTTTTTTTTACTAGCTGTTAGTCTTATTAAGTGGATATTTCCTCCCAAAATGTTTTAGGTATAAGTTATTTTGTGTTATCTGTGCCATTGAAGATCCTGATTTTGTTCTTATGTCACTGGCAAAATTCTGTATTGTTGTAACAATTACAGCACCAGTGTCACTGTAATCACTACTGTAGCAGTTTGTAACCTGAAAATTCAGGCCCAAACTCCTGCTTGGGACCTACACCTAAACGTCTGGAAGGATAACTACGATACCAGAATGCAAACAAATTCTTCCTACCAGAAGAGTAAATTAAGTCCACTGCGACACCATCACTGAACAAATCTAAAACTCAGGTACACAAATTTGCAGTACCTTCTAAAATTGCACATATTTGCGCTTGTGAGAATAACAAACGTAACCTTTTAAAGTATCCTTTTGATACTTTTTAGACCAATGGGCCCCTCACATAGGCTGATCTAAGTGCCAGATACACTCAGGAGTTCCGATCTCAGAGGAGAAACCATCCAAACTCTTTTGCAATGGGTGGTTGTTGGTAGTAGATCAAGCTTGGGTAACAGCAAATAGTCTGAAGAGCAACAGAAATATCTTTAAATCACAGACATGCTTTCATGACTCTTGACTCACTTGAAAAGAGTGATATAATTTACTGTAACGTAGAATAAAAATTCCATTTAACAGTTTTATCTACCAATTACCATATCATTCAGATAAAGAATTGCACTGCTTGTTTCCAGAGGAATTTTAAGAATTAAAGTGACTTTCCTAAACAGTTTGTTGTATTCTACCTTGCTTGCCTTAGTATCAGCAGTGTACAAACAGCATAGGAAGCCTTCTGTTTGTATGCAGTATTTTCACAGAAAATCCCCAGCCAGAAGCTAAGCAGCTGATGACTAACATCTATGTTAGAATTCTGATATGACTCTAGTTGTGATAGACTTCTGATAGACTTCTCAAAAAGACACCATAATTTTTAAATTACTTTGTATTAAAGATATAGCTTATCTTTATTCTAATACTTATTTAGACATCTAGGATTGAGCTGCTGAGGCAAACAGTGTCTATCTAGCCTGCCTAGCTGCAGACAGCTGTTTTAATAGAACATATTCACTATAGCAAAGACATAAGCTGGCAAAAGCTTTAAAAGAAATTTCAGCCTCCCGTAAACACATTCTGAGAACATGAACATTGGGGAGATATTGCATCCTTATTGCAAAGGATGAAGCAGGAATTAAAGCTGATGCTTCTTCAGTAATTATTTATCTAATGCCCAAAATCCACATCATATTGCTTCAAGTGCCCCTTTCACATGCACCCTTGCTTCTTCTGTCTGTGCTGCATCTCAGGTGAATGATGCTTAAAGTGAATGAGATATTTAACTGGAAATTATACAGTTTTGATCCTGACCAAAAACAAAACTTCTGATCAGGCCACTCAGACCAAAGAGCTAAGAATTAGCAACATCCTGAAATAACGGAATATTCAAATTTCACACATAAAAGATTCTTTGAGTTCCCCTTTCAATCACATTGCTATGTAGACTTTTGGAGTCATGCGATCTTATTTGAAATGGAATGGAATGCAATCACAGAGAATTGCTCTTAAACAGTTAAGACTTAACTCTTGAAATATTTAATGACTACAAATTCTTACTTCACCTTCTCCCCCAACAAAAAAGGTGAATCCCAAACTGAACAACCCTATGCAAACTCTAACCACACTGCCAGCCTGAGCTATGAACAACTTAAACAGAAGCCAAACTTTGGTTTGCATCAGTTGTTATGGACAATCAGAACTAATTACAGCATGGAGAAATAATTCCGTAAAAGATTTTTCTAGATTGTAAGGAAAGGTACAGAAGTTCAGGCTTGTTAGAAACTGTCTCATAGCGACTTCCATGAAACTGCTTTGTAAAGCAAAATCAGTCTGCTCTTCTCTCAGTCTGTCCCTCCCTCAACCCTGTCTGTAGTTTCCCCTTTCCTTGGCCTTCACTTGTTTTCTTGTACAGGCCATGAGAACATATCCTTTTGCTCTCCAAATGCAGGCTACTGCTCTTTCAGAGATTATTGTGATGGCAATTAGGTCACCAATTTCATCTTTCATAAGCTGGTGAGCTAACAGTTATTTAGGTTGTGGAACTGCCCTCCTTTCAGGGCTGGAAAATAATTTGCACTCCTTTGTGCTTCGCTGCAAGCTGGCACAGTTGCTCTTTTATTGCTAAATCCTGCTTATGCCCCTGCTTCTGTGTGTATTGTGTCCTCCCCCTCATGGCCATATTTTTGTCTCTTAACGTAGTGCTCTTCCTATGCTTTACTTTACAAAATCTTTACAAACTTTTGGATGTAGAGTCTGATGGTGCCACCTCTGTCTCCTCCTGCTATATTTCAGATTTTAATGCTGCATTCATCCATCATTTCAGTAGACAGCCTCATGGCTCCCAGTGTCCCTAGTGGGATTTCAAAATGTGGATTTAGACCATCAGACCACTCCTTTAGCTTATAATGAAAACTGTAATGAGTGCAAAGAACGCTAAGATGTTTGGCAACAAGTCAGAGTTGTTTTATAACTATGAAGGTATTCACAGCCATCAGCTTCCAGGTACTCCTAGATGAACTAAGCATTTGTCTCCGTCTAAGAGATAAAAGTTCTGTGAGTATTCTAAGGACTAAGTGAAAACACTTTCTGCCAGGTTTGCCTTTGACTGCAGATATAAATACTTGCCCTAACACAGTACTTCACACCGCGCTTGTCGGGTTGTGGAAGTGACAAGAAAAACAAGGCGTGTGCTGCTCCGCCTGGATGAGCGTGGTGCTAACGTGGCTGCCCTGCTGCTGGCTTGGTGCAGTGTCTGTCCCGAGCTGAATGCAATGAATGCAAAAGGACCACATGGATAAAACTCTCTTACAGATAACTCATCACATTAAATGGAATTATTGTCCCTTGAAGATGGGCTCAGGGAAACAAGTGTTCTAGTGCTTTTGGCCTACCATTGAGAATTCTTTCAGTCTCTGTTGAAGCTTCATTTCCAGACTTTTACACTAATTTAGAAACGCCTTCCTAGGGAAAAAAAAAACCAAAAACATTTTTTTGAGGTTATTATAAGAACGGGAACTGCTGATTTTTTTTTCTCTTGTTTTCTCTTCCTCACAGCAGTTTTTTAAGATTTCCCTGATATCATCCTCTTCCCAAGCTGCTGCCCCCTCTCACCTCTCCTTTATGAGGCTGCCCCTTCTTCTGCCTTGAAGTTATGTGGTTCAGTCCTTCCTCACAGCCTCAGTCCTTGCTGGTGCAATTACACTGCCTTTCCCACTCTGAGATGATATCGACCAAAAATTAGAAAAATGGATTCTAGCATTAGTAGCAATTTGGAACACTATTAAGGCTGTGCTGATTGCTGTAAAATCAGAGAACAGTTTTTAGCAGAAGTGCTGGTAGGTTTATTCCAGCAGTACAACCACAGAAAGTGCTTCCCAGACTATTATGCTGTTGGGCTGCCAAATCCCAAGCAGAAGTAGGGGCAAATTCAAGTACAAAATATTAATTGTAGCTTCATCTTGCTGGGAGATCTGTGTAAGATTTGCTCTTCTTTTACATTTAGCACACTTAGGATATATACATCTTTCAGTAAGTTGTCAAAAGGGATTATTTCTTTTGAACACCTTAACTGCTATACCTAAATATAAAATGTAAAGAGATACAGTGCCTAGAAAGTTTGTTTTTGTATTTTATTACCTCGGTTCAATTACTATTATGTAGATATATTCATAAATATAATGGGATTTTTTTACCTCCTGCTTAACCCTTATATTTTATGAAATAGGTAATTTATCTTATCAGTTCAAGATACTGTGCCTTGCGCAGAGGACATACTTATTGACTCAGTGACAAGTCAAGCAGTAAGTGCTTTAAGTATTTTGATTCTATTCCCTATCTGCCTAAGTATATGTTGAAGTTTTTCATAGTTGCACACTATTGATCATTTACTGATCACTCTGCTATTTTATGGGTACCTTCAGGATTTCCTGTAACACAGATCTGAGCACAGGGCATTATTTGCTTGACTTGAAGCACAGGGAAAGCCACAAACATGGATCCTAGTCGTGTACATACACATCTGCCAAATAAGCATCTACAAAATTTTAGAGGACCAAAGCAATACAATGGAATTGGTATTTCACAACTCCTATTTCTCAACGGTTTTGAACAATTTTTAATTTATCAAGATGGTGAAATGCCATGTGCAAGATGTCTGGCATGGCACTGTTATTGCCAAGCCTATTGTTTAAAGTAGAGTTGTGTGTGCTGCAAGATTTGGATTTTCCCTGAAAGATCAGCTTGGGGGAAAGCGTACTGCTAACATGAAACATTCAAAATTATAGACTCAGAAGTAAAAAGCATATTAGACACTTATAAAAATTAGTAATTTTTATTATTTATAAAAGGCAAATAAACAATTATGAGTATCAAAGGTTTGCTCTTTTGTTTCATATGACTAACAGCTGGGTGCCTCACAGGGGAAAAACAGTTGTATGAGTAAAACTGAAACTCAGTTATACTTACAAATAAAACTAAGAAGTGCTCAACCTTGAAATGCTAAATATTTAACAATCTCTGGGAAAGTTACAGAACTTCTACAAAACCCATCAGCCTTAAGAACTGCTTAATGCCCTTCACATTTCTGCAAGAAAACAGATTCTGCTTTTACTGAGGGAGAAAAAAACACTGTAATTGAAGAAGGTTTCTTTTTTTCACATTAAAATAGTAGTGTTGTTTTTCCTCCATCTTTCCTGCAAATCATTACTATTTCTTTGGTGTGCACGTTGTGTTACTGGCAATGTAGGAGAAAATCCCATCTTGTATCTACTCTCCTAATGCACTTAAGGTTAACTGTGTAACATATAGACTAGTGAAAAAGCAAGCACACAAACAAAAGCCCACAGAACAGAGCTTAGAGGAAGAGCAAGTTTCAGACAGGAAACTTCCCATGTATTCAGATACAAAGCTGTGGGAGCACATCACCTTAAGGCTCTCTGAGCTGGGGCAGACATGGCTCTTTTTCTGAGATGTGTTTCTGTTCCATACTTTGTGCCATTACTTAACAATACTGTAGGGAACAGGCTTATGGAAGTTTCTTTCACAGAGTCAATGAATTTGGAAAAGATCTGAGATCGTCGCATCCAAACAACGATCGATCACAACCAAATCCAGCAGACATGGCACTGAGCGCCACATCCATTGCTTCCTTGAACACCTGCAGGGACAGTGACTCAACCACCTCCCTGGGCGGCCCACTCCAATGTCTGAACACACCTTCTTGAAGAAATTTTTCCTAATATCCAATCTAAATGTCCCTTGGTGCAGCTCAAGACCGTGTCCTCCTGCCCTGTCACTGGTTGCCTGGGAGAAGAGACCAACCCGCACCTGGCTACAGCCTCCTTTCAGGGAGTTGCAGAGAGCAATAAGGTCATCCCTAAATCTCCTTTTCTCCAGGCTGAACACCCTCAGCTCCCTCAGGCGCTCCTCAAAGGACTTGTGCTCCGGGCAGGCCATGCGCTCTTCCTTAGCATCTAGAACGGGGGAAGACGCGCAGCGCCGCAAACGTCACTGGTAGATGAGAGATGCGCCGCTTGGCCAGAAATTAACGAAATATTCCGAGTAGCGTCCGCAGCTCAGCTGCCCGACACCGAAGAGCTCTAAGACAGGTCACACTAAAGGAGACAGGGCAAAACCGCGACCCGCAGCTCCCAGCTCCGTTTCGAGGCTCTGCCCGCCGGACCCCGCGGAGGGCCG